>JARWKJ010000014.1:29320157-29512657 GCA_029959095.1 Rhinichthys osculus
GCCAGTTCCTAAGATTGTTTTTGAAAGATCTATTATCACATGGAGCAATGCAGCTGAAGAGCACAATAATATTTCTCCAGACATTCTCTGACAAAAACTCCAGATGTTCATTCAAAGCTATTCTATAGTCTTTTGGAAACATATTATCTACAGGAATGACCAGAAGGAAGGCGTGAGGTCCAGGGGGACACAGTGTTGGGCACCTTATAATTTCCTGTATGTCAAACTTTGGAGTATATTCTACAGCATAATGCCACCACCAGCCTGGGGTGTCAACCACAGTCACATGTCTTCCATGTACTTCTCCCTCTGCTTGAACAGATCGGGCAGTTCTTCTTCCAACAACAAAAGCATTTCTTCCCAGAATGGTGTTTCCTACCGAACTTTTTCCACTTGATTCAATTCCTCCCAACTCGCGACCCCCAATCAGTATAATTCTAATTTCAGGGAATCCTTTGCCTTAAAAAAATAGTTTAAAATAATTATAAATTGAAACTGCCAAAAAGGTGAATTCAAATATAATTTGTTAAAGTTAATTGTAGGCATGACATAAGAGAAGGATAACTTACTGCTTGAGAGACTGTTTGAGGCTTCCTGTGTCCTTTGTTCTGACATCTTTCATTTCCTGATTGCTAAGTAATGGCATTGATTATTTACATATAACTTATTCAAACAATCATGTTCGCTGTTTTATGTATATTAATGGTATGGTAACATAATGTTAATGTCAATTATTTTAATGTCAATTTTTTCACTAACTTATGTCCATTATAAGTTGTGTAGATATTTTACATGGAACCTCAAACTTCACAGGGATAAGTGTTTAGCTGTATGTTTCTTTAACTACATGATTTAAGTTCTTAGAGACTTGTATATTAGTTTTGTTTCGAGTCAAATGCAAATATGTCTTACCTTTTGCGTGTAGCAGCTTAAAATGAAAGTGAAAGGCTGTTTTACTTCTTCATATTTCTTGTCAACAGTATGTAGGTTGCCAGGTCTTTTTAAAAAAAACTGCTTCAGTGCTAGGGAAAATAAAAATAACAATTATTTTCAGTGGAAACTGATTTTAGTCCCTTAATTTTACAGTAGGTACAAATATACTACTTAAACCAGATATTATTTAAAGTGGGTACAGTAAATGTTTTACCAATGCCTGATTATTTACTTGAGGGTTCTTAAAAGTGTGAAATGGTATATTTTTCTCTGTCTGCTTTCTTTGACTTTACAGCTCAGGATAATCACTAGTGTGTTGTTTGATTCTGTGGGTGTTTTATAGTACCATCCGTCTATCAGTAGGCCTATTTGCATGACATCATTGTCTTGTATTGAGTTATTATTCATATGGCATTTACGGCTTTGTTCATTGGCTCAACATTGTCTGTGGTTCCATATAAAAAGAGGGCAGATTTCAGATTGCTCGCTCCTGGGAAGTCCTGTGCCAGACAAATACCTGCCCCTTTAAGATGAATAGGAACACTAATGGTTAACTTTATTCAGGATATAACTACCTTTTTGTGTGTGTCAGGATAGTGAGACAATCAAAGTGAGAACTCTTGGAACAGTTTGAGAAACACAAAACCAAAAATAGTTAAGAACTGTTACCTAAAAAAAGATGAGATTTCCAACACAACTCACTCAGAAAATTGTCTTTGAAAGCATTCAGAAGTTTGATGATTTATGTGCATTATTTTTATTATGTGTGTTTGGTCTTAGGGAGTTTGCCAAAGAAAGAGAGCGAGTGGAGAAGAGGCAGGAGTTCTTGAAGCTCCGCAGACAGCAGCAGATTGAGAGAGAGCTCACTGGATACCTGGAGTGGATCTGCAAGGCAGGTTGGTATAAACGTGACCTCTCTATGCTGTGTCATTGGAATCTGTTCAACACTTCACAACAATGCATAGAAATATGTAATTATGAATACAACCCTATTCATATCAAGCCTGAATTTTCCAAAGCTAATAGACAAGATATTGAAAATTAAATCATGCATCTCTGTAAAGTACTTCAGATAAAGTCTAATATATTCTTATATATTTAAAAGAAAGTACGGCATCTGAATAGTTGTAGTACAAAAATTTTAGTATCATTTAATCATCTGTACAGTACTAGTGAGAATGGACCTTGATTCTTTATAGAGTGTATTTCATATAATGGTTTCACTGATTTTCTTACTTATATTTGTTCATTCCAGAGGAGGTGTTGCTGGCGGAGGAGGATCAGAATGCTGAGGAGAAATCCCCTTTGGATGGTGCGTGGTACAGGAGGAAACAAAACAACCCAGGTGAAAAGAGGGCAAGGGCAGTGCTTAATTTGTAAATAAATAATTGCCGGATCAAAAACAGCAATTAAAAGGCACTGTGCCCGACACTGACCATACAACTTAAGTTTTATCGGAACATACAATGAGGTCTCTAAACAGTGACGGCACAACTGTAAGAGCATCATTCACTAGTTTCTGCACAGCCCTAACTACAGCCTAGTGTATTATTATGTCTCGTTTATAGCTTTGTTGAGACATAATATCATTCAGTTGATCATTGATATTCTCTCACGGACGACGCTGTTGCCTTTTCCACTACATCGATTTCTGATTCTGACTGATCTAACTCCCGTTGCTCGTGTCTCCCGCTATCCTGATTATTATTAGCAGTTCCATCTTCGGGATCTCTTTTGATCAAAAACGCTACCAGCTTTACTCGTGGATATGGAAAAAAAAAATATTAGAATATTATATATTAATATTAGATATTAGAATCATTCATCGGGTATATACACTCTCTCCAAACTTCATTCTACTCTCCAAAAGTTACGCTTTACTGCGTGCAAAACAATGAGCAGTAAACACCAACCAATGATAGTGATTTTGAACTTAAGAAAGCGGATCAAAAATATATATGCTAAGGTCCAATAGCAAAACATAAACTCCAAATACATTTGCGTGAAGCTCAACTTCCATAGAAATGAACTGACAACGCTTGTTTCACGCCAGTGTGCACGCACTGACACCATGTAATGCGCATGTTTATGCCAGATCGTTTCAAAACAATGTCTGAACGCAAAAAAAAATCCCAAATCTGACATTTTCCAGAACAGGAACCGGCTCAAATTAAGCACTGGGCAAGGGTCAATGGGGCTGGTTTACCATAGTATCCTATGATAAACCAGGCCAGTGGAAGGAATGTCCTCTTGTTACATGAGCCATCATATGTGACCATGCTTTTGCTCTGTTATGGGGCAAAATGGCTTTTGGGAATCTGAGTTTAGATTTCGATCTTTTCACCTGGGCACAGTTGCTAGATAAGTGAATTGATCACATGTTGTGCAGAGCCCTCTTAAAATACTATTTTTCCTACAGATACAAGAATAAATGTTAATAAAAGTCCATATCTATTGTTTACTAAAATACTCCTAAAACCAGTTAAATGTCCAGTGTCAGTAGGAAATATGTGAAGACAGGAAAGAAAATATTTGTTTTATTTATCCTTAATGCCATATTGCCTATATTCGCACTGCGAGCTACTTGCTTTTCTACTCGCAGACTCTGTTTTATCAAGGCCCATAATCTCTGTCAATTTTGGCTGTTTTGGAAGCCAGGAGTAATTACAGGGATTAAGACGACTGGGATAATTGGATTATACACATGTACACACATACATTCTCACATGCGCGCCACACATTGTTGGCACTGACTAGCTAAGTACGGTAGTGATGCTACTAACCTAAGTACATTATCTGCAGCATGACATTAGTTCAACTATTTTCAAAATACAGGTAATGCTGTTTTTGTTATTTAGTGGCCTGCTAACCTGTTGTAATTAATGAGCTGACAAGCAATATGAATCAATAAGTAAATCAGGTAAAGTTGTGATTGTATATGGCTTTGCCCATCTTACAACAGAATGTCATTACATCTGTTAGTTTTCTATCTTCACTGCTTTCACTATCAGGCAGAGGGCTATGGTTCCTTCTTGAGCTGTAATTAGTGGTGTCGACCGGATCTATGCATTTAGAGAAGAGGGGATAGATACAGTAGATAGAGAGAAAGTTCTCACTGTAGCTAGACACTCATATGAAGCTTATGTATAATATCATTCAATTAATGAAAAATTAAGACATTACATTGTTTTGACAGACAAGTAAAATGATTGTTTTCCAGGTGTAATATTGTTAACCAGTTGTTCCTCATTTGATAAAAATCATGTGCTAGTAAAAACGTGTTTTGGTTTTATTTACATAACTTGTGCTGTGTTAAGAATTTTTTCCCCATCTGATTAGGAATTTAATGTTTCTTTAAACTCTATCCTAATGTTTGTGTATATGTATGTGCATGCTTATGCATTTTTTGTGTTCAGTCCTGAAAAGAACAAAGACCAGAAAGGGTAGAAACGACCTCATCAGTGCTGAAGAAGGAGAGGAACATTTCACAGACATCTCTTCTGTCGGTGAGCTTTGACCTTTAACCTTAAGAAACTCTCATTATCAATTACTGTGATGCATGACCCTTTTTGTCTAAGCCAAATGCTACTTTTTTACATAGCCTGCATCAATTTTTTCTCCAATATAGCATTAGAATAGCCTAGAAATCTAGACGCACCCTAGCGGCAGCGAAAATTATTTCGCAGCCAATGTGGTCTAGCAACTCTCCATGGGCTTTTGAGCTGTAAAAACCAAAAACTGGTCAGGCCAATCACATCGTGTATAGAGTCGGCGGGCGGGCTTAACACAATGACGGCACAGTTCATGACGTTCCGGGTGGCGTGATTTCCATAGGTGATTTCCCTGCTACTTGAAAACAATGAAGATGCAGCGGTCTTTCGAATCGGCTTTGGCCGCGACTCTGGAGGACTTGTAGTTAAGAGAACGCCACTTAAGTCATTCTTAAAAAAGGAAGATGTGTTCGGAGTTTTACCATCCTGATACGGCAAAAGTTTAATATATCAATTAGCTCCGCTGGTGGAAAAACGCATGGGACTCACTCATCCACAACCATTCGTTGCTCTGGTTGGTTGTAGCGTTATCCTATTGCGTGCAGAGGGATTTTGAAAGGTAACCGTTTATCCCGCCCCTCGGATTGAGGTATGTCTATGGAGAGTTCCCAGACCTAACATCTTGATGTAGGTCTGGCATGCCAGGCTAGCATTAGAATAGAATTTGTTCAATTTATTTTATTTTATATATCTAGTATAGAATGATATTAATAGTCAGCTAAAAGCAAAGAAATCACTTCCCTTGGTAAATGGTAAACTGAAACCTCTACAGAGTTTCTCAGATTAGCTTGAATGTGCCCATTAGCTGAAGAGTGTAAAATGGAGAAGGGAAAGCAGGATCATGTGACTTCTGCTGTGCGTTAGTGCTGCCGTTATAAGCCTTAAAATCACTCAAGCTTGAGTATATGTTCTCTTCTGTTTTTAGATTTAAAAAGCTTAACGTTATAGAATGATTTATAATCTTAAACACTTAAGTGTCTCAGCCTAACACTATAATGAATAACAAATGCAATGCCACTGATCTCAACAAAATGCCATTTATATTCTTGCATGTATTATTCATAGTTACATTAAAGATGAATTTACAGTAGTAGCTCTGTGATCAGAGTTTAAGTATCTTCCCTTAATTTGTTTTTGAATGTTTTTGAATCTCTCTAGCGCCACCTGGATCACCTTTCGCCCGAGCTAGCCTGAAGAGCAGTAAGAACGATAGCTCCTCGTACTTCCGTCGAAAGGAAAAGAGGATCCGCTTTTTCATCCGGCGGATGGTGAAGGCACAGAGTTTCTACTGGATCGTTCTCTGCTTGGTGGGATTGAACACGATGTGCGTGGCTATGGTCCATTACGACCAGCCTGAGGGGCTCACCAAGGCCCTGTGTAAGAGCGCTTGCTTTCTGTTCACTAGCAAATACAATTGAACTGTGCCAAAACACATTGATTATTTGAATTTTTGGGCTATTTAGTTTCCTAAACAGCATGTCATTAGACTAGTTTTGCAATCTCTTTTTGCTTCGTGAGTCACGACTCATTAACATGAAAGATTTGAGACATACGTTAATGGCATCTTTTACAGTCATAGCATCTCATTTCAGTTTCTCAAGCAAAAAATGACTTGATAAATTTCATTCATTTCTATGAAGCAGCTTGTTTTAATGAATCAATTCAAAGCTAGGATTCAGATAAATCACTTAATGCCTGTATTCAGTGTTATTCAGTGTTATTAATATATTATTATTATTATTATTAATTTGAATTAGCTTATATTTCTGTATTGTCCATTTTCATTTTTTAAATATTTCTATTTACTTTTAATTTATTTTTATTTCAGTTTTAGTTTTTGTAATTTTATTACTAATGTATTTTTATTACTAATTGTATTAAACTTATTGAATTCAGTTAGTTTTAGTTTTTCATGTAATATGTATACTTTTTTTTTATTTCAGCCTTATTTCAATTACCAAAACTATATTTAATGGTTTTAGTTGTAGCTAACAATAACAACCCTGTGTATATAAAATGTTTTAGTAGAAATAGTTAATTATTGTGTATTGTTTAATTATAATAAAATAAAAAATTGATTAAATAGTAAAATTATAATAACATTTAATTTACTTTTTATGCTTAAATGATTGATCCTCTGATTTAAAAAAAATCTTTTTAACAACTTGAGATAAAAATGTAGATATAAATACATTTAAATACATATATTTAATTTATTTCATTTAAATGTTTTTAATAAAAGTATATATTCAAGATTGTCGAAATGCTGAAAAATATTGGTATTTTATTTCTTTTAGCTTCGTTGCCCAGCTCTACCTTGTAATCGCATTATTTTTGAAGGTTTTTGTGGGAAAAGCTTGGGTGTTGATGGATAACCTAATCTCTCCTTTCATTTCTATGGGCTGTTAGACCTGGCAGAGTTTGTATTCCTGGGTCTGTTTCTGACAGAGATGACTCTGAAGATGTACGGCCTGGGGCCCAGAAACTACTTTCACTCCTCGTTCAACTGTTTTGACTTTGGGGTGAGTCACAGCACACATGATTCAGACGAGCCTGTGAGGCTGCATCCAGTCAGTCATTATCAGCCACTGCGATACTTGTGTCCACGCTGGATCGCCACATGCATGTTCTGAGCCATTTTATTCACATTCACTCCAACGGTTCTTTTTCCATTATATTTTATTTGTTTTCTAGACTAGTTAATCAAGACTATTTTAATGATTGCCATCTGCTCACATAAATGAGATGCTACAAAAAATAAACCCTTTTTTAACTGAAAGTGTCTTCATTTTTATTCTCAGGTAATTGTGGGCAGTATATTTGAGGTGGTGTGGGCAGCAATCCAGCCTGGTGCGTCTTTTGGGATCAGTGTTCTGAGAGCCCTGCGTCTGCTCCGTATCTTTAAAGTAACCAAGTAAGTAGATGTGTGTTTATATATATATTTTAACCTTATATATATATATATATATATATATATAAGGTTAAAAATAAATCAGCTTTGACACTTCTATCACAATCTAACAAACCCCTTACAGGATGAGGTTGATTATTTTTAAAAAAAAATTGTAAATTTTTTTTACACTCTGAAACCAGCATTTCTCATATAAATATATATATATATATATATATATATATTTTTTTTTACACTCTGAAACCAGCATTTCTCATGTTGTGATCTATGTTAATTCTCACTCTTTCTCTCTCTTTGCAGGTATTGGAACTCTTTGCGGAATCTGGTGGTTTCACTTTTAAACTCCATGAAGTCCATCATAAGCTTGCTCTTCCTCCTCTTCCTCTTCATCGTGGTGTTTGCTCTGCTAGGCATGCAGCTTTTCGGGGGCCAGTGAGTGATTTCTGAAATGATCCTCCATCATTTTAGCCATTTCTGTCCAATTTCACCCCTTTGATTTATCCAAGAAAGAATATGTATTTGTTCTGTTGAAAAAAAGAAAGAAAAAAACGTATTCCACATCTTGTCCAATATCATCCACCAAACAATTTTCTAATTGAAAGATATAGACAACCCTCACGCTCTTTTTGATTCATTAATAGGCACAACCGTTTAAAACATAACTACAATCAAAAAGTAACTGTGTCAGGCTGGAGGAGATTCTGTAAAGATGCTGGAATTGCAAGTCTGAATGCAACCTTATGAACACAGCAGGCCTACCATGAAGCTCTAATAGAAGTTTCTATAATATCCCTGTGGCATCTGCTTCAGATCAGTTTTCTGGAGCTGATCTAAAGCCTGACGGCGTGTTTGATGTGTCTTGTCAGACTGAGATCAGCCTAAGGCTCCATGATCTGCCTTATCCATGAACAAAACTGGTCACAACATGTGCTCAATTGTGCAATCTCATTTATGTAATGGGCTTGTAAAAATGTGTCCTGCTGTCAAGTGCAGTTTCGGTTATATGTTTTAATAGTCAGTCTCAAGTTTGAGCTGTTAGCTCTGGATAAATGAGAATTTTCTTCCTGGACACTGTCTGCATCCTAAATTGCATACTCTACTTCTTTTGTAGAAGTACTTATTTCTCAAAAAAGTATGTTCTATATAGTGTGAATGTGTGCAGAATGTAATCCCAACGTTCTACATCATGTTGTTATTGTCATGTGATCTACCAGCGTCAGTTGCGTTACTACACCGCTATTCACATATCCTCTCCCATGGCCTCATGGCACAGCCTTGCAAAGTATACTTTCTTTGACTCATGCGCATACACAGGTGTTCGACGCATGCGCAGTTTAGAGCAATCTCTCGGCACGAGTTACAACCCATGTAAATACTGCCAAAAAATGTAATGCACATGTGAGTACACACGTACTCTTCTGATGACGAAATTCGAGTCATACGCACTGTATGCTGACCCTCACGTTCGCGTAAGAATCTACTGCATGCGCTCTTACCTACCTACCTTCCTTCAATAGTAATTAGTTAATCCATTTTCTTCTGTTGCCATCTCGCATCAATTAAATTTTACAAATGCATTTTCTGTCAGAATTTCAGTCCATCCATTCATCATCCGCTCCCTTCTTTTCTATAATTCCTCTGCCCTCGTGCCAACTCTTTTGAGCAGAGGGAGTGATACGGCATGCCAACAAGGATTTCGATTTCTACACTCAAATAATTACTGAGCGGATTATGCAGTGTGTCTGCTTGCTTTAACGAAAGACACCTCGCTGACAACAAGCTTAATGAATGAAAGCTTTAGTCGTGCCCTTCCACTTTCTCTCCCTCTTTTGTTGCATTTGGCTGCTTTATTTTATTTTATTTTATTTTATTTTATTTTATTTTATTTTATTTTATTTTATTTTATTTTATTTTATTTTATTTTATTTTAACCAGTCATTTTTAAACAATGATCAAATGAATCTGAACATCTCCGGTTTAGTGATAGTGTGTATTATTGTTAGCAATAGATCATGTGTGTTCACACACTTAAACATGGCTTCTTTTTAGTACAGTTGCACTCCGTCTAGCTGTTTTTAACGCAAGAACGCATCCTGTGTGAATGGCCGTTAGTAATCACAGCCAGACTGTGTGTCTAAAGGAAGAAATGCATATTCAAGAGTCAGATGGGAAAATCGTACCCATGAGTCACTCTGCCCTTCCAAATAAAGCTCACATGCACTGGTAGACCTATTTTTAATTTGACACATACAGCATTTATGATCTTCATTCATGATGGTGTGTTTTGATAGGTGGTCGTCCCATGCGTGTTGTGACGTCAGTGTACATGCACATCTCCTATTGGCTGTGATGTAATCAGGGTTTAATGCCTGAAGGGTCTGATCCTATTAACTCACCTGGCTGTGTTTGTTGACTGTTTTTTTGAGGTCCTGTCAAATGCCCCTAGAGTTTGTTAAATTGCTGTCATGCAGATTACCAGTGAAAGCGCTTTGGAGTTTTGGAAGGGATTGCAGAGTGCAAGCATAAACATTTGATTGGTTTGAAGAGACTTTCTAATTTAGTCTTTGCTCATTGAGTTTCTTGACCCTGTCTGTGCTTGCTAAAACACTCTGAGTGAAGTGGTTGTTTTATTCCTTGTGTTTCAGAGAAATATGTCTGCAGATGATATAACCGACTTTTAGGTTTAGTTTTCAGTTGCTTATGCAAATCAGACTGCAATGAAGTATTTGAGATTTTCCCTCCAGCAGAACATCCTGTCAAATGAGCCTCTGTCAACGTTTTCATCCTGTTTTTGTCATCTTTAGTTGTGAGGCCCCCTGAGGGCCCTGAAACACAAGCTCGCTCAGGTTTGTTCTATGAAGAAATTAAGTGTTTGCATGTGTAGGCATGAAATACAAAACCCTTCCATGCTTTCCCAGCAATTACAAAATCCCTTTTGCATTTACAAAATTCCGTGTAATCAAGCATATTCTAAGCTTCTTATTCACGTGAACAGAGGATGCAATAATGCATCTACTGCAGCTTCTGTTGGAAACTTCTTTGTGTTTACAATGTAAAGCTAATGCACACATCCCACGACAAGCCAGGACTGAATTATATATCCCTTCCGCAATAATTCTCTGTTGTGAAAGCAAGCGTGCTCTGAATCTCCTTTATGAATGGATGAGTCACCGCTGTGATCTTGTGTTTCCTTTGAAGGCCAGACTCTGAAAGGCGATTCGAAGGCAGGGGTGAAAAGAGAACTTTGAAATCTAAAAATAAAATGCTAGAAAGAGGAAGAGAATGACAAAAGAGGAGAACTGATCCTCCAGTTGATTTCATCGGAGACAGGGACAGATATTCCTTGCCTTACATGCAAGAGGTGCTGAATCTGAATCTTGGTTGACAGACAGTTTTTTAAACATTAGAAGTGCATCTGTTTGTTAGTATTTCAGAAGTGTTGGCATATTTGGCTGAATTTTATTTGACTTCACCAGAATGTTGGTTGTGTTTTACAGGGGTCAAGATTGAAAGGCTAGGGTCTCTGTGGGGACAGTTTTAGGGTTTGGAAAATCTCTCTGTGTTTTCAGTCAGAGGGTGAATAAAACAAACTGAAATAAAGCTAAAAACAAGCCATGTCTCATTTGAGTACAACTTATTCTGATTGTTCCTCAGATTCAAGCCGACAAATTACTGATAAGTGCCGTGCTCAAGGGTACAAATGATGATAAAACAGGATTTTGATCCTAGTAACTCAGTATGTTTGTTTTGACAGCCCTGCATCGCTAAACCAAATTAAAGCAAACCAGAACTGACATCAAAATTTTCAGTGTACCTCTGAAGCCTTTTTACACCAAGTGCGCTGAAGCTCTCTCTCTTCCCAACTAGGTTTAATTTTGAAGACGAAACACCCACTACAAACTTTGACAGCTTCCCTGCAGCCATAATGACAGTCTTCCAGGTATACTTTATTTTATTTTGGCCTTATGAATGTTTAATGTGTTTATATATATATATATATTAAACTATAAGACTGTTTGGTGTGCTTGACCTGTTTATGCCTCTTGCAGATTTTGACAGGAGAGGATTGGAATGCTGTGATGTATCATGGCATCGAGTCCCAGGGTGGCGTCCGGAGTGGAATGTTCTCCTCGGTCTACTTCATTGTTCTTACGCTTTTTGGAAACTGTATCCTGTCCTACATATGTTCAGATGTTTGAATATTCAGCATCACAGTGTGTCCTAACCAGACACGATGCGATAATATTTCAGCGACAAGCAATTTATCTGTCCACAACAGAAGCGACACAACTTTGAGACATGACAAATCAATCACAGCCAATCAGAAGAGCGTATGAGTAGAGCTCTCTTTGCAAGCGAACTGCACTCGCAATGAAATGGACAAGTACATAATCAAATATATAGATATTACACCATTTGAACATGATTAAAAATACATACTGAGTGACTGAAACAAACTTTGTCATGTAGAATACACTCGTTTGTTCACATTGAGTACACAATTTTAATGTTTTTTTTTATTATTTATTATCAAGATCTGAGGTGAGTTATCCATCGTCACTGTCATAAAGGGCACACAAAATGATATTGAAACTCATAATACGGTAAATTATTTTAACATTAATTAAAGCACATAATCAGTACCTGCGATTATCATTCTTTGTATGTTGGTGTTCCAGCCGCGACGTCACATAAATAGAAACTGTTTCTAAAATAGAATCCTCTGTTGCTCTTCATGTATCACTATCGCAGCTGGTTAGGATGAAAGGTCTGATACCTTTTATCACACGTCACGGAGTTGCGTCTGGTTTGGACAAAAATATTTTTAATGCATCTACATTAAAACGTTCTGCATACGGAAAACCTTACAGTGAATATTCTAAGAGGCAAATAACATGTTTATATAAATAAATATACATTTTTATTTATTTATTTGAGAAATAAATGATTTTCATTACAATTCATTTCTTGAAATTATTGATAAAAAGTACAAATGTAATCTGTCTCAATGCAAATCAAATGTATGTTAAAGGGATAGTTCACCCAAAAATAAAAATTGTGTCATTGTTTACACACTTTGTTTGTTTTGTTCCAAACCTACTGTATAAATTGTTCCAAACCTACTGTATAAGAATATCTTTGTTCTGCTGAACACAAATATTTTTGGAAGAATGTTTGTAACCAAGCAGTTCTCAGGCCATTAACATGACATTGACATTAACAATCTTCAAAATATATTCGTTTGTGTTCAGCAGAACAAATAAATGTATACAGGTGTGGAACAACTTGAGGGTGAGTAAATGATGACAGAATTGTAATTTTTGGGTGAACTATTCCTTTAATTGAAATGCAATATGAAATACAGACAATTCTCTAACCTGATAACAACCAGACACGCTTCTCAATGTATTCTTGGCCATTGCCGTGGATAACCTGGCCAACGCACAGGAGCTGACAAAGGTAATCTGACCTTAATAAGGCTCCCTATATCTGCATGTCACCTCATTTACTGTATGAAAATATTATGCTTTGCTTTTGCTATTACACATTTACAAGACACCCTGAAGAGGCAGTGTGTTTCTTTTATCCTGGTCTTTCATTTCTGCATTGTCCTTGAATTTAGGATGAAGAGCAACAAGAGGAGGCAGCGAAGAAGAGCTTGGCTCTTCAGAAGGCCATGGAGGTGAAGGAGGTCAGCCCCATGTCTGCTGCCAACATCTCAATAGCAGCGTAAGTGTCTGTGTTACTTTCCCTTTGCTTTTTTAATTCTTGTTTCCTGAATTTTTTTGTATCCAACTTTGCCCTATGGACTTTTTCCTATAATGTGCAGTGTAGCTGTTGTTTGTTACTTCTCTGTTAAGTTTTTTGTGATTGCTTGATTGTTTGTATAGTCAATGTCAGTGTGACCCTGGCCTCCCCTTTAAACCTGCTCTGTGTAGTCTGTTCTTCATAAGTGTGTTTATGGTGTTTCAAAGCTACAGTATATTGTTATATGTTAATTATATGACATCTGCAGAGATTGTTATTATGGTGCCATATGTTTTTTTTTACATATGCACATTTTTGCCTGAAAGCTTCTGCAAGGTAAATAAACCTAAAACATTTGGTAGTTTAAGAAAATAAGGAGTGGAATTAGAGTGTTTCTTCAACTATGAGCACTTTTGGCCCCTTCACACTCTCATTAGTTTATTTACAGTAATTTAATAAACATCAAACAGAAAGTGACGGAAATTACATTTAAAAGGTCGACTCATTTGTCTTGCTAAGGCGTTATATGTATCCTAAGTACTCACTGTTTTCATAATATTTTCAGATTGAAATTGAACTTGAATTTATTCATACGTCATTTCATGCCCGTTTACTTTGTAAACAAGTACACTAGAAGTTGATAACTGTATTGATCATGATGGAAACGAATCCACAACATGATTTATGTAAAAGTTTATAATTTTCTGGAATATAATTTCAAGTGGTTTGCTTATTTCACTATTTAATTGGATTATCATAGACATGATTATGATTTAAAAATATATTGTATAATTATATAATTTACTAATAACTCTAAAAAATATACAGTATGTTTTATATTATTTAGTATATTCCTTTGTTAAACGTTTCTAAGACAGTTTTAACTATAAGAGAAACTAAACATTTTTACATATCTACACAAATCATCCTCTTCTATACAAGTGACTTTATTTGAAGAAATACTGAGTAATGCCAATCTGCAGTAGGTTTCTAGAAAACAAAAACAGTCTGAATGGCTGTCTTGTGCTACTTTCATTTAGCCTACATTTGTTTTCATATGTGTAACCATTTTTTTTTCTGTTCACAGAGCACATGATGTTAGTACTTTACAATTGTCACCTCAATATTTCTTAACAAAACTAATTATAATCCACATTTCATTTGATCACATCAAATCAAATTGTCAAAACTGCCAACTGTACATTTCTGTAATGCAGCTTGTTTATTGTTAAGATATTTAATTTCGTCTGAGTTGTTTTGTAACACGTGTATTATTAGCTTTACATTTTGGTGACACTGAAGTGGAGGGCCTGAATGTCAAACTGATTTATTTTTTAGATAATTTCATAATGACTGTTTCATGCATTTTTAAAGTTTCTCCATGGCCACAGTCTGTACAGTGTTTTTAAAGTGTCCTTTACTGAAGTGTTACCAATGTTTGTGTCTTGTATTTGAAACACACAGGGGCAGGTGGGCAGACAGAGTGACATCACCCTGACTGCCATCTGCTCCCTCGGCACTTTTTTTCAGTTGAGTTTGTGTCTCATTCTTTTGTTTTGTTTTTTTGTTTCGCATGTGCAGTTTTGTAAAGCAAAATCGAGATGCAATCTCTCGCAGGTCTTCAGTCTGCAGCGTTCACTCACCGTGAGTTGTGCTCTCACTTACAATACTTCTCTCCTCTCCTCTCCTCTCCTCTCCTCTCCTCTCCTCTCCTCTCCTCTCCTCTCCTCTCCTTTCCTCTCCTCTCCTCTCCTCTCCTCTCCTCTCCTCTCCTCTCCTCTCCTCTCCTCTCCTTTCCTCTCCTCTCCTCTCCTCTCCTCTCCTCTCCTCTCCTCTCCTCTCCTCTCCTCTCCTCTCCTCTCCTCTCCTTTCCTCTCCTCTCCTCTCCTCTCCTCTCCTCTCCTCTCCTCTCCTCTCCTTTCCTCTCCTCTCCTCTCCTCTCCTCTCCTCTCCTCTCCTCTCCTCTCCTCTCCTCTCCTCTTCCAATCTCCTCAATGCTTTAATTCTCTCATTGTTTCCCCTCTATCTTTTTATTCATAGCTCATCTCATTGATTTTGTGGTTGATCACAGCATCACTTTTTAGTAGTAAACAAATGCTTTCATACAGATTCCAATTAATCAACACTTTAATCAACACAAACTTGAATGTTGGCTTCACAGAATGTTGGAAATGAAAAAAAAAAAAGAAAATGGGTAAAAAAAGATTTCGGCTTTATGTATGTTTGAATATTTGCTAGCCTGTTGCAAGAAAGTTGCTTTGGTAGATAGATAGATAGATAGATAGATAGATAGATAGATAGATAGATAGATAGATAGATAGATAGATAGTAGGTAGGTAGGTAGATAGATAGATAGATAGATAGATAGATAGATAGATAGATAGATAGATAGATAGATAGATAGATAGATAGATAGATAGATAGATAGATAGATAGATAGATAGATTACATTCCCTCTTAATTAGTACACAAATTATTATATTCAGTTTTTTTACACTATTTGTGCTTGGTACTTGGAGCTTGTTATTCCTCCTTTACATGGTCTCCTTTTGTCCTTAGATAGATGTATTATATATGTGACGGCTCAGAGGCCTGCAGCACTTTGATTTTGTATCCTTTTGATAGCGGATAACTTTTCCAATATGAATGAAGGCCAAGCTAAACAGAGCAGTCTGGGTGTGCTGTCTGCAAGCTTCACTGACTATTTGGATCAACAAGCTTTGTAGTGTGTGGGTTTGGGGTTTGTGTGTGTATGTTTCTGCATGCAAGGGATAGAATGGGACTTTTCATCAGAAAACATCATTTGGTGCATTGAAATTATGTTGACATCTACAGGTTTTGTGTTGTTTGTGTGTCAAAATTCCCATTTCTTGTTACATTTGTCTATTTTTGTGTGTTTTTCTTTCTCACTAGTTGTTCTTCCCCTCTCTCTTGACCTCTTTTCATATAATGTGATTGTTTGTCTTAAACATGTCTGTCATTTTTGTGTGTTGTGCTACCTTGAATGTGTCTCAAAGGAGTTATGTCTACACTCCATGTCGTCGCTTTGTGAGGTATAGTGACACAGCTCAGGATGCTTTTATTATTTTTGTTCACTTTAGTGATTTTTACCATTAGCACATGGTATTAGCACATCATTAGGGCTTCTGAGTCCCTGTAGTCTCTGTCTCTTCTTAACAATGCATTTGGTGTTGGACATAAGTGAAATGCATGAGTCAAAGAGCATGAGGTACATATTATACTGAAACTGTATACTGTATAGAAAAACATCTATGCCAACCACTGTTCCACTCGGATGCTTGAGAGCCTGATATTCTTAAAGGGGTAGCTCACCCAAAAGTGACTTTAAAAGTAGGGGAGAGCAGGACACAACCTAACACTTTTTGACTTTCTCAGTTTGTGTAAATTCACTTGGGGTTCAGAGTATTTATTTTCCCCCACATTCATTTCACATGTCTAGTACAAATATGTGGGTTTGTTGTTTCATTAATAGAGTGTATACATTTTTCTTGATTTACCCCGAAAGAATGGAAGTGAAACGTGACAACATGCCCCGTAGGTGGGGCACATTGTAACATGTGAGGGGCACATTGTAACATGACCATATGACAGCTTAAAATGCTATCTGATCTAATAAAAAATATATACAAGACAAACTAAAATATTTTGTCAATAAAATGCAATTATTAACTTTTTCATATAAAATAATGCCATTTTTTAATAATTAAAAATAAAGTAATTTTTGAGTTTGACAACGAACACACCACAAAACAGCTATACAGCATAGTTCAAAACATAATAATAATTAATAATTTCTGAACATTGACTCTTTTTTTCACCTTTTTCTCATGGTTTCTCAATAGAAAGAAAAATAATTAAAAGTATAGAATAGAATAGCATAGTTCTAATAGGGGCACATTGTAACGCAGTGTGACAACATGCCCCACATGTGCAACCGGGATTTAAACCTGGTTATATCAGCATCAAAGAACTATCTCAATTGCTAAATAACAGATATACGATATAAGAAACACAAAAAACAGAGATGAAAAATTAACTTAAGTAAGAAATTTACTTTTGCTATGGTTAAATAAATGTTCAGTGATATCTTCCAAAGAATTTTTTTTCATTTTGGCGCATTTTTTTCTCTATAAAGTGTTGATTTGGCAACTAGTAAATGCATTAAGTTTCGTCATGCTGGCATGTGTGGAAAGTTTTAAACCATGTGTGTTACAACTAGCCCCGCGTTAGGTTGTGCCCCGCTCACCCCTACCTTTATGAATGAATTAACTGTATGCAAATTACCTCTGTTTTGATGAATACTTTTATAGTATTTGTTAATATTTTAAGTTAACTTTTATTTTTGTACTTTATTTAGTTAGTAAAGTTACTTATTTTAGGTTTCAGTCATTTTGTTGTACATTTGTTGTATATTTCATTTGTTTTTGTTTAAATATTTTCGATTTAGCTTTATTTTTATTTCACTTTTAGTTTTAGTTTTACTACTTTACTTACTTTTTTCAGAGCTTCCTGTACCTTCAAGATTTTAAATTAGGCCTACCTCTGTTTTGATTGGCTAATTTCTTTGCATAATTATATACTCTTGTTTGGTCTTTAAAAAAACAAAGAAAAGCCATTCATGCTGTATTGTTTGCAAACAACATTACTGTTGATCATGTCATCTTATGTCAAACTCATGACATATGATATCATGAAAACTTACTGTGATCGGAGTGATTTTGAGTGGTCGACAGTGGTAGGCTCATGGATGTGGGTGTTATCGGAGTAGGTACATATTGATGTGTGTAATTCAGGCGAATGTTCTCCCGTCCCTCAGTAAAGAGCAGCAGAGGTCACTGCAGAAGATGTCCATATGGGAGCAGCGCACCAACCAGCTGCGCAGACACAATCTGCGCAACAGCAGCGAGGCCCTTTTCAACGAACTAGAGCCAGAAGAGCGTCTGCACATGTCTTCTGCGCTGCATCTGCGGCCCGACATGAAGACCCACCACGATCGGCCTCTGGTGGTGGAACATCGAGACGGCACTGTGGACAATTCCAGGACTGACGGAGATGGGGACAGTAGAGAGTGTCAACCGACAATGAAGCCCCATCGATGTCGAGGAGAGAACGGAGATGCAGGGGAGGGGCGGCAGCATAGACACCACAGCCGAAACAGAGAGCACCAGGGCGGCCTGGAGCGCAGCAGCAGTCAGGATGGGGGACACATGAACCACATGGCTGGCTCTCCTGAGGAGGGCATAGGGATGGAGGAGAGAGAACACAGACACCACCATTCTCGCCGATCTAGAGAGCTCAACGGGAACGGAAACGGCCCGATCGGTAATGGAGGCAGGGGTGAGAGTAGGGTTCGAGGTCACAAAGAGGGCGAAGGAGGGAATGGAGAGAGGAGGAGACACCGGCCCCGTGTTAAAGCCCAGTCCACACTGGATGGAGAAGAATGCAAGGAGAATGGTGGAAAACGCAGGTATGTTCTCAGACTGTATTGTCGACTGTATGTTCTTCTGAAGAGCACAGACACAAAAAAAAAATATTTTGAATATTGTTGGTAACCAATTATTTTCAGTTCCCCTTGACTTCCATTGTATTTATTTGTCCGTATAATGAAAGTCAATGGGAACCAAAATTGTTTTGTTACCAACATTCTTCAAAATATCTTCCACAGAACAAAGAAACCAGTGGCCTTAATGAATAAGGCATCAGCCTTCGGAGCTAAGGGTTGTGGGTTCGAGTCCCATCTGTCTCGTCTGAGACAGCACAGAAAACCAGTGCCCATTGTAAAATCTTTCACTTTCTTTGGGGGGAAAAAAAGAAGTTGTGGCCTAATGGTTAGAGAGTCGGACTTGTAACCCGAAGGTCGCAGGTTTGAGTCTCAGTACCGGCAGGAAATGTAGGTGGGGGGAGTGAATGAACAGCGCTCTCTTCCACTCTCATTACCCACAGCTGAGGTGCCCTTGAGCAAGCAAATATGGCTGCCTACTGCTCCGGGTGTGTGTTCAATACTCACTGCTGTGTGTGTGCACTTGGATGGGTGAAATGCAGAGCACAAATTCCGAATTTGGGACACCATACTTGAATACACACGTCACATCACTTTCTTTTCTTTCTTAGAAAGTCATACAGGTTTGGAATGACACAAGGGTGAGTAAATGATGAAAGAATTTTCATTTTTGGGTGAACTATCCCTTTAAGCCATAAAACCCCCCAAAAAACATTACATTTAGATAACAAAATACTAAAAGTGGAAGTTGCAGAAAAAAAACTACTGGAGCTTTTCTCAAAACTACACATTGGTGCGCAATTTTTGTAATATCTTTTGGCCAGCTTGTTTCAAGGTGATTTTTTGTGCACGTATGAAGTCAGTTCTCATCAGATTCACACAGGTGTAGCAGAGTTGCCAACATTTTAGTTCACATGAATTACCACAAAGAGTCCAAATACTTTTTTCTTTCAAATGTTTCTCTTGAAAAGTATGCTGTTTTTTTTTTAAAGAAATGAAATTACTTTGATATTTTGTTATATAACGCAGTCTCATTCATCATTTTATGTGAGGCATTTTGAAGCCGTGTACATTCTGAGTAGACTGACATTGAGTATATGATCAGACATGGCATTTGTTGCTACAATTTTATTGTTGCTTTGATGTGCACATACTTTGCAAAGCATTAGGGAGCACTTTGAGTTATATTGTGTATGTTGTTGTATATTATTTTGTTCAGATGTATAGCTTTCCAATTATTACAGGGGCAGACCGACAGAAACAGACAGCCTAGCCACCAGCCCTCTCCAGTCTCCTACTGATGAGAAGCCAGAAGTCACGGATAATCTAAAAAACAGCACCAGAGCAGGCCCAACCGGAGTCAACATCCCCGTCACCATAACTGCCCCGCCAGGAGAGACCACAATCATCCCCAGTAAGTATTAGTTTACATGTATCTTTGGATTTAAATAAGCGAATGCATAAGAGTCTATGATTGGATTATTATTCCAGTGATTATTATGTTTCTAGCATATGTTTGGCAACAGTTCTTCTGACCCTAATTGATGAAGTGTGTAGCTTTTCATTTAGGAAAACAAATCATGGCCATATTCCAGGATGACAATGTCTAGATTCATCAGGCTCAAATTGTGAAAGAATGGTTGGGAGGGAGCATGAAGAATCAGCCTTTACAGAGTGCTGGATTCTTGCATTGTCAATACAAGATCTTGACAAAAAATTGAGCTAAAAGCTAATGTTGTGATGTTATTTCCATCAAGAAGTGCATCAATTTTTGGTCAAGATCTTGTATAACAGCAGCTTAGACATTATACTAAATGACTACTTTTGTGTTCCACAGAGGAACATGAGGGTAAATAGATTATGAGAAGAAAAAAAAACGATTCATTTTTGTTTGAATTATCTACTACCTATAGTATTATCCACAAGTATTATCTACTAACTACAGAATCTTTATTGAAAAAGCAGCACTGCTTAAAAGAAGGCAGCGTTGAATGTTTATTTGCCACTTGTGACATTGCCTCCTCATCTTTGCTCTAATGATTATCTGTTTGACAGTGAACAACATTGATGGTGACAGTCTTCTGCTGAACGAGGAAAAGAAGGATCTTGATGAGCTAAATCAGAATGCGCCCAAACACATTCTGCCATACAGCTCCATGTTTGTGTTTGGTCCAACCAACCCGTGAGACTAACCCCAAACACTATATGTTCTAGCACAGTCCACAGTCTACATATATTACCTGCATAGAACTGCTGTGAATAAACATTTAGAGTTCGATGTACCTTCTGAATAGTGTGAATAAGTGTTGTGTTTTCATGTTGCCTCTGTAGAGTGAGACGGCTGTGTCATTATGTGGTGAACCTGAGGTATTTTGAGATGTGTATCCTCACAGTCATCACCATGAGCAGCATCGCTCTCGCTGCTGAAGACCCTGTGCAGGCCAATGCCCCCCGCAATGACGTAAGACACACAGACCCACTTGCAAATGTCAAGAAATGTAAAAAAAAAAAAAGACCTGAAAAAGATCTCATTGTCACTGTCTTTCGTTGTAAGCTGGGGTTATGACATCAGTGGTGTTTACATAACTCAAGTCCAGTCCTGTAGGGCAGTATGGCAGCTCTAGTCTGAAATGTCATGCTGAGCATTGTCACTAGCCCATCTGACTGGCTTTTGCACCTTTTTTTTTTCCGGGAAAGCCTAGGAGAAGACTTAAGCGTCCAGTGCGACTGCATTAGCCCATAAACGTAGCAGTGCTCTCTGAATAACAGAGAATTACATGTACACATGTCTTCAAGAATCCCATTGTCCACTGTTTTCTCTGTAATTGATACATTGAGCGTGATCGGCTTGTCTGATGAATCTCTGCTTTCACACAATATTCCCCAACTGCTCATGTGGGAGGAATGAAAGGCTGGAAAAAATTGAGTGTTTATTCAAAACATCTATTGTTGTCTCTCAGAAAAATACATTGTACATCATGTCTGTTCTGTTTTGAAGACTATTGAATTACTCGCTGAATCATAGCTGCAGTGGGGCCTAACACTATGTTTACACAGATTTATTTTCAGTATTTATGGCATCATATGCTTTCTCTTGCTCAAACGGTCTGTGGGACTGCAGAAATAGGAAGAAAATTACTTCTTATTTCTAGCACTCACACTGTTTTGTGGTTCCCTCAGGTGCTGAAATATCTAGATTACGTCTTCACTGGTGTGTTCACATTTGAGATGGTTATAAAGGTAAATAAAACCTCCTTGTCAGTGTCATTGACGATTGTATTTTTATTTTTTGCTGTATTCAATTATATATATATATATTCTTATAAATACACTCTTAAAAATACATTATATATATATATATATATATTATATTTTAAATAATTTTTATTTTATTTACACTACCCTTCCCTGTTTGGATTTATTCATGTTTATCTTTTAAGAAGCCTCTTATGCTCACCAAAGCTGCATTTAATTGATCAAAAAACAGTAAAAATTTGAAAGAACAGATTTCTATTTGAATATATTTTAAAATGTAATTTATTCCTGTGATGCAAAGCTGAATTTTCAGCATCATTACTCCAGTCTTCAGTGTCACATGATCCTTCAGAAATCATTCTAATATGCTGATTTGCTGCTCAAGAAACATTTCTTATTATCATCAATTTTGAAAACCGTTGTACTGCTTAATATTTTTGTTGAAACCCTGACACTTTTTCTTCAGGATTCTTTGATGAATAGAAAGTTCAAAAGAACAGCATTTTTTTGGTAACATTATAAATGTCTTTACTGTCACTTCTGATCAATTTAAATGCGTCCTTGCTTGAATATAACTATTCATTCCTTCCTTCTAGATGATTGATCTTGGGCTGCTGTTGCATCCTGGGTCTTACTTCAGGGACCTGTGGAACATACTGGACTTCATCGTAGTCAGCGGCGCTCTGGTGGCCTTCGCCTGCTCGTGAGTGGCTTTTTTTGTAATTCTGTCAGAGCGGAGCAGAGACGAGCAGACTGTCAGTTCAAATCCAGCAAGAGAGCATTCAGTCGAAAATGACAGAAACAGGATGTGACTGCTCACTGTTTAGTTTCTGGTGTGAGATGAAGCTTTGTGATGAGGGGAAGTGTGGCATCTGTGTGCAGTTTAGGTCTTAGGAACTGATCGGTTTAACGTGCATCTGTTTTTTTTAGCTCATAATGGGATCGTGTGCAGCGCGCACACCTGTGCTAATGGTTCGGATTTAGCATTTCCCACAGGATCTGAGCCAGACAGTTGCAGAGAGGACACATTTACCAACGGTTTTCCTTTAAGTCTACGTCTACATTAATTCGGATACATTTGAAAACAACGTTTTCGTTTCAAAACACTCCGTCCACACTAGCGTTTTCAAGTGTTTTCCAAAAGGTTTTCACCTACACTGAAACCACGTCGGAAACGGCTAAATTCACTTTACTGTGGATGCATAAACCCTCAGAAAAGCTCACTGAGATGATACAGACGGAACAGACATGATAAAGTTGCAGGATCATTTTATTTAGCAAAATATCTCAGCATTCACTGATGCGTTCAGGTCGCACTCAATCACCATTGTATTCATGGTGATTTATACACCATTATGTTTGGTCTAAAACGCAACTGCGATATGAGTGTACAAAGTAACATATCTTTAGCAACAGTGTGAAAGTGAATAGCACATAACAGGTGCTCAATATGCGTCACATGACTAAACGCATCATCCATTTTCATAGTCCAGACTACAACGTGAAAACGGTGTTTTCAAATTCATCCACTTGGGAAAGTTTTCAAAAAGCTCAGTTTTCGCAGGACAAAACGCTGTATCAGTGTGGACGGAAGGGACAGAGAGAAAAAGATGCGTTTTTAAACTGAAACGTATTAGTGTGGACAAGGCCTTATTCTTATTGTTCCTGAGCCACCAATGATAATTAGTAATGATTTCCTTAGTGTGCTATTACTCTTCTAATTAATTGAATTTAAAAATTTCATTTGATGGATGATAAAGCGGCAATACAATCCCCTAGACTCACAATGATTTAGGTGCCTAGTAACCACCTAAGGCACAAGTTACCCTAGCAACCACATTGCAACACGCTAACAACCAGTCAGAAAATTTTGCAAGCATATAGCCATGGCAACCACCGTGACATCACGACGGCATGAGTTTTTCATAGCCGAGAGCCAACATTATGTAGTTTATGAACCCAGTCGGGTACAGATTTCTCTGCAAGGCAAACATAAACGCACACACACACATTTGGTTTGACAGCGCGTGTGTGATTTGTGTAATGAATCCAAGGTCTAGTGTGGCTGAATCTTCTTAGTCGTCATGTGCAGATGCTCAGCTGTCTCTCGATCTCCACCTCTGGATTTGACAGAGAGACCCTGGGGTGCTTTAAAATAGCTGAAAAAGAGGTGAGAGAAAACTGCTCCGCTTTTGAGACCAGACATTTTGTGTGAGTTTGCAGCTGTATTATTCAGTAGTGCAGAAATTCTCCACCAGCTCCGACGGGCACCTGTGCTTCTGATGGTGGTACTACAGCATATTTACCGTGATTTTGCCAAGATAGACAGACGTTCCTGGATCCTAAATATACTTCTAACCATATACCCACCCCTAAACCTAACCCTATCAATAACTTATCCCTAAAATCAGAGGGAAATAATACGTGAATATCACTGATGTAGAAGCACTTTAACCTGGTTTCTTTCAAGCCTAAACCTGACATAACCTGTAAACTTGTCCCTCAAATCTAATTGATTGATTGGAATGTTGTTTCATGATCAACAAAGATGTTGATCCAGGAACATGTTGTACTTGGAGAAATCACGTTCACCAAGAGTTTCTTTAGCTACGGACACTTTTGCCCCTGTGGATTTACAAAACACACACTATTTTTTATTATTCTACTTTATTTACATTGTTAGTAAAAAAATAATTCAACTAATGTCCAGCAGTAGTTTCGCTTGCACCATAAAATAATGCTGCCTTTTTTGTCATTTATTTCTGGAAATCATAAGCATTTCTACAACAGTGTCATTTCCAACAAATCTAAAATGATGTATTGGTTTTATTAGGATTATATGGTGGAAATTACATTTAAAACATTTTTGCAATAAAATAACGACTCCTTTGTCTTGCTAAATCAAATTGATCTATTTTGATACACAAATGCAAATAATATTTGGTTACACTTTATTTTAAGGTGACATTACATTGTACTCACTCAGATAAGTACTGAGTAATATTAATTAACAACATGTACTTCTTATAGAGTTATGGTTAGGGTTGGTTTTATGATTAGTTACTTGCAATTATGCTCAATTTACTGTTATTACTATAGTAAGAACATGTAGTAACGTGTAACTACATCACCTTAAAATAAAGTGTTACCTTATATTTTCACATTTTCTGCATAATTAAAAAAAAATCCAATTAGATCAGAAATGGCACATAATTAAAATAGTAAAAACCCTAAAACTGAAAACATTATTAGGTTGGTCATGTGAAATGGCACCAGAACTGAGGGATGATTAGGTTTCAATTAATATAATATTCACAAATATATAATTCATTTGATGATGGATTTTCATATTGTAAGATTAAAATGTTGCTGGTAACTGTTAAACAATACGTTCTGTACATAAAAGGTATTTGATAGTGAGAAATGATGAAGGACTGATAAAACCAAGATGGTTCTAGTGTGACTTTCATTCATATAATATAGCAAAAAATAAATAAAACGTGTTAGTTTTAATATAAAACCAACCCCTAGGACATAAAAGTGCCTGTAGTTGAAGAAAGATAAATTTAGGGCAGTATTAGCTCTGGTTTCAGTGCACTGTTGTACAGCGAATATAAATGTATCTCATATACTGTGTTTTGCTCTTTCTGATATTCCTGTGCTTGTTTCTCTTAAACTGTGCTGTAATCTTCTTTTCTCTCCTGTGCTGTTCTTCAGTGGTTTGTGTCCTGTGGGTTTTAATGTTTCTCATTCAGCTCCTTCTTTCTCCATCCATCTTTCTTTCTCTTTCTGTCTCTCTCTTTCTCGCTTTCTTGATCTGCCCTGTCTTTCCTTTTCGCTTGCGTTGCTTTCAGGAGCTTCATGGGGTACGCATTTGTTATTACCTGCTTCATGTTAATCTGCCTGACTATTAGTGTGTGTTTGTGTGGATAAGGAATCGGTAGACCAGTGCAAGACATTCACAACTGGACATAAGCAGTGTCTAAAATGAATTTTTAAACTCAATACACCTCAGCAAGTAAATAAAACGTCACTCACAGTTCGGTAAATTTATAAAGAAGCCCAACATAATAAATTTTTTAAATCAAATTTTAAGAAAGACTGAATGATACTTGCTGCTATACAGTAAGTGATGTGAGCAAATCAGATGAAAGACATTACAACCATCTACTAAAGAAAACATCTGTTGCGACATATTAAGCCACCATAAAGAAAATATAGAGAAATAAAGAAAAGAGTTTTTTTTTTTTTTTTTTTTAAGAAAAAGATAAATGATGAGTCCCCGTTACTGGCAGCAATCGGTCATGAAAACTAGGATTGGTTTTGAATGAATTAAAAAAGACTAAAGGCGTTTACACAAAGTGCAATAAATTGATCCATTTTACTTTTACTTGCTGTACACAATCAGCATCCATTACCAGGAGTTGCATGAACCTCTAGCACATGCATGCATTTTCTTATAGTGTGTGTGGGTGTGTATATGTGATATATGCAGGTCTGTGAGCTTTTCACATTTGTGATTTTTATTCCATGTTTCAATGCCTCTATATTTACTGCTGAGTGTGATTTATCTTGCAGAGATGTTACAAACAAACAGTAACTAATAATCCCCCATTGCATCATGTCTTTGATTAATGTAATGTTTTATTGTGCACTAGAGTTGCTTTGATGGTTTTTTTAATCTTTCTTTGCTGTTCGTCCTTCCGCAGTGTTTCCGCTCAGTGACAGCTCTCTTCCGTTCTGATCTCATTTAATCTCTTCATGCTGATCTGCATTTACTGCTTCTTCTGTGTCTGCGACGCGGCTTATTATGTGTGTGTTTCTGTGTTTGTGCACATGTGCATGGTTTTTCATCGGTTTCCCTCGTCAGATCACAGCAAAGCGTGACCAGGTGGGGACAGTCTATATATCTATAAAAAACATACCCTTTACCCCCCCCAACCTTCCCACGGACCACTCCAAACTCACCACCCTTCGACTCTTCCTCTCATTCAGCCTTTGTGGAAGGGGATGGACCAACTCTTTCCCAATTACATGACCTTCGACCTTTGCAAGGGCTTATAGAAACTAGTACTCCTACTGTTTCCAGAGGACAGCCACCCCTTATGATAATGGTCAAACAGAAGCTGAATTAATTCCGATTATTGCTGTTAAATGATTGCATAAACTGAACATCTGCTACATACATATCAAAAGAAGTTCTAAAACCAACTTGTTTTGAATATGAATAAGCAGATGGAGGTTTTTACTGTCTTTGTATTTTAGAAGCTAGTTGATGGCATATCGTTCTAAAATCACCTTCATATTTGCTCTAATCCTTCACTAAACATTTGTGGATAAAATTTATCTGGATGCCTTTAAATATCAAATATCTGGATATTTAAACCCCCCCCCCCCCCATGTTTGCATCTAATTTTATATAACAAAAATATATTTTAAAAAAAAAAAGCAAAATATAACATTTTGCATACAAATTAGGCCCGTTATTCAAGACACACACACACACACACACACACACTATATATATATAGTTGTAAAAATCAGCATTTGTTGTACTATAATTTTATATGATATAAAATTCGATATGTGATTGTGTATATTATATATTATATAATTATATAATTATATATTATGAACTCCCACAATTACCAGAAAATAATGGTAATTATTTATTTAGTATGTCGTCACAAAAAATGTAATCATACTTTCAATATAATTTCTTGTTTTTTTTATTTTATTGTATTTTTATTTTGGGGTTAAATTTGACCCAGATTTGCTCTTGTATCAAGGTGCATCACGTAGCTTTATCCGGTCACATACATTATGCAGAATCAGTTCAGCACTGGACCTCTTGTGTGCTGGGTGGTTGGAGATACTCCTATGGAATCTATGGGAGTATAGTTGACTGTCTCATTAAGCAGAGATCCACATGCACCCATGGGGTGTGTGTGTGTGTGTATGAATGACAGACATTGCATGGACATTGCATGCCAGTGTGATAGAGACCCAACTCCTCATGGGAGAGAAAAAGTAAGCAGACCAATCACAGAGCTAAGCTATGACTCCCTAAACCCACTCTTTTTAGTATCCGGAAGCATATGCTTATTTGTAATGCAGAGCATTTGAAGTTTGTATTTTGAATGATGAATGTAAAGAAAATAATGAAAAGCTCATCTTAGTGAACTTTCAACTGTCAAGGAAACATCTCACCGGTCAGAAAGGACTCAGCCTTTTTGGTTTAAACAAGGTTCAAATTGAGGTCATTCTTGTGTTTAGACATGGCTGCTGAAGTTTAGAGTAAAAGTTTTTAAATAGCCTTTTCTTATCTTTTCAGGTGAGTTCCCTTCTTTTGAACTGTGTAATTTCACCTGTCATTCAGTGTGAATCTACCAGCTGTAACATACAGAGAATGAATTGTTCAGTGTGGCATTGATGTTTTAACTTCAAGTCAATCCTGAAAACAGTTAAACTGAATGGAACTCAAACATTAAAGCGACATTCATTATTAAGACTTTAAAGGGGTTTATTTTCTGTTCAATACATTTCATTAGTGGTTCATCATTGTTATGATTTCTCATATTTAAAAATAAAAACAAAAACAAAAAAGGTATTTATTTTCACTGTAGCTTTAGAATTCATGACTTTTTCCTGGTGGATTATAAAACCCCCCGAAAAACTTGCAGTAAATAATGCACCTGAACCATATTTAGAGACCGCAGGGGCCATTTCCTAATAACACATCAATGTATTTCGGATTCGAATTAGGCCACTTTTTTTTTATGTGAATAATTTTTATGACCAGTCTTAAAGAAAAAAATTAGATGACTTGTATGATGAATCTTAGAAGTTTATGCAACTGGCCACAGAACATCATAGAGATTCGGGTGTCTTTTGGCTTAGGCCAGTAAATAACCACTAGCAATCTAATAACAACTCCCACAACATCCTAGCAACATGGCGGCATCAGCATCAGAATATGACTTGGCCAACTGTGGTTTTTACAAAGAGACCATTCCTGCTGAATGGATTGTTTCTTTGTATCTTTTTCTGGTAAATGAGTGTTATTCTACAGAAATATTACATGTTAAATTATATTTATTGTCATGCTCAGAGGTAGGTTTGTTTCTGTAGAATAACCTCCCCTTAAAGGCATGCTTTCTACTAACCAAATGACCTCTAGCTAATGTAATTCTGAATTACATGATGGGCTGGAGGAAGTGATTAGCTCATGAAAATGTAATTGAATTAAGGCTTTGTGCATGTGCTGGCAGATGACATCAAAATGCATGTTAAAATGTGTGAATGCAAGCGTCTTCAAATGTCTCTAAGTCATTGCTTTTTCCTTACAGAGGAACTAAAGGCAAGGACATCAACACCATCAAGTCCCTAAGGGTCCTTCGAGTCCTGAGGCCCTTGAAGACCATCAAACGTTTGCCCAAACTCAAGGTAATGTCCCTGCTTAGCTCTTATCTTACTCCTGAGAGGATGCAAGTGTAGGTTTTAGGTTTAAATGACAAGATCAGATCCACCAGTGAAAGATTATCATTCGTTAAAACTCATAGAGGGTCTATCAGTTGAGGTGTATACAGTCTTATTGAGAGGCATTGATAAAAAAAGATGCTAACGATATCCTTGCTGTTGTTGTTATATTTTGGTATTTGAAATAAAGCTTAAATGACTCCTAATTTAAAATGAAAAGTGAAAGGGAATTTAAAATATTTGTAATTACTATAACGGTATGTATAATAATACTAAAATAACATGCTCGCAGAATAAACCATTTTTGATTCAAAGACCTGATAAGGCAATCATAAAGATTTTAAGCTAAATTGATAACACATGCTTAATAACTTTGCACACTTTATAATGTGACCTTGTATATGTGTAGTGTTACGGTAATATGGGAAATTAAATTAAATGCAATAAATGCAGGATATTGAAGTTAATAATGCACTTAAAAAATTTTTTAGCACTCCATCTGAACTGTTAGGCAAAAACAAAAAAATCTGAAGCTGCCACTGTGTGATATTGTGCTTGTTTGTGTGAATATTTTGCAGGCAGGGATGCCCCTTGTGTAGCCCTCGACATTAACAGCCTTGTCGCATCTTTCTCTCTAATCAAATCACACACTTAGGCACACAAACAAATCGTTTTAGAGACACTTACTGTTATCTCATTACATGGCTAAATTATACATTTAAACTAACATTTCACACCATCATTTATTCATTTGTCTGAAGATTCATCACCGGTGGCATTAAAATAAATAATAGACTAACAACTAAAACTGCCGGTTTTATTTAGGTTAGTTGCTATTCTAATGCACAGATAAAGCCTCACAGGGCCACAGAGACATTTATCCTGCCTACAGAGATCTTATTAGCATTAATGGTGAAAAATATATACTACTCAGTGCTAATAATGATACCCTAAGGAAATTAAACAAGCAGAAATGACAGAAAAATGAGTAGATTTACTCCCCCCCCCCCCCCCCCACTCTCATTTTATCCTCAGCCTTAGTGCAATCATGTGATTATCTAGAGCAAGAGGAGCAGTAATCAATTAAGTCACAGCCTAAAGTTGTGTGCTTTCACAAAGGCCTTGTGACTTTAACACACAGCGACACATTCTACACAGATGGATTTAATGAAAGTGTGCATTATGTCTGCATGTGGCAGTGAGGCTGTCCACTGTTTGCAGGAGATTTGATTTGTGCCGTTTGTGTGTCTCTAGGCCGTGTTTGACTGCGTAGTGAACTCTCTGAAGAATGTGCTCAACATCCTCATCGTTTACATCCTCTTCATGTTCATCTTCGCCGTCATTGCTGTGCAGCTTTTCAAGGGGAAGTTTTTTCACTGCACCGATGAGTCCAAAGCCCTGGAGAAGGACTGCAGGTACGGCTGTGCTCTGGCTGGACTGTCTGGATATATTCTACATGGATGGATAGATGGATGGAGGGAAGAGAAAGAGGGGATGGAGAGAGGAGGATGAAAGTGAAAGTAGAAAAGATGGAAAGGATGAGGGAAGGAAGGTTGTCAGGCAGAAAGGAAAATCTAAAGGTAAAAAGAAAAGTAAGTGTGAAGTAGTGTTATTTTAGTATGCTTTATATACTAGTATAGTTATTTGATTTATATTATCATCTTTATTTAAATTTAATTTTTAGTAATTGTGTTGGGAAGAGAAAGAGTGGATGGAGAGAGGAGGATGAAAGTGAAAGTAAAAAAGATGGAGAGGGAGGAAATGGAATGAAGGTTTTCAGGCAGAAAGGAAAATCAAAAGGTGAAAAGGAAGTGTGAAGTAGTTTTATATACTAGTATTAATTAATTTTAATCACATTTTTAGTAATTGTGTTGATCTTAAATATTACTGTTTAAGTTTAATTTATTTATATTTCTGTCTTAGTTCAGTATTAGTTTGTATTTATTTTTTAAGCTTGTAATTTTAGTGGTTCAACTTAAACTTATTTCAGTTAGTTGCCAATGGAACATTTCAAAATATTCATCTAATATTTATATTTTATTTTTTTCAGCCTTATTTCAATGAACTACAATATATTTTAAAGGGGTCATATAATGGTACATGCACTTTTACAAGTGGATTGCACTGAAATGTGTGTTGGCAGTGCCTGTACACAACCATCATAAAATGATAAAAATCCATCAAGTGTTTTTGTTTTAATCTCCTTATATGTGTTCCCCTGCCTCAAATCGAGCCGTTCGACCGTGTGACGTCACAAGGTCGCCCGCCCCTCCCGCGATTGTTGATTGACAGCCGCGTTTCAACACAGACCCGCCCTCGCTCGTGAGAGCTGTCAATCATAGTCTGCGCGGACCGGCGCGGTCATTGTTGATACGCTGGAGCACTGTCTATGAGCAGAATGGCGTCTAAGCGATTGTGGTGTTCTGTTCTTGGGTGTAATAACGAACACAGTCATTTTAATGTTCCTAAATCCGAACCGCTGAAGACGCAGTGGCTGAGTTTGTTTTCGAAGGGAATATTCCCCACGAGCAACGTCAATGCTTTCATGTTTGCGCGAATCATTTCACAGCAGACTGCTTTATAAACGAGGGTCAGTATGAGCTGGTTTTGCTAAGAAGCTGCTCATGAAAAAAGGATCGGTACAGCTATTCGTGTTCCTGCTGAACCTCTAGAACAACTGAAGTGAGTGTAACGTTTTATCAAACTTTATATTAATATTTATATTAATCTTTGCAAATCGCTAGCTGCACGCTTCACAATGAATGCGTCTAAGGTTTACACTCAGGGTACATTACGGCATGTTTTCTATGTATGATGTTCTCAATATAATTCATAATCCCACGTTTATACTGAACAATGCGTTATGGTTATTGTGTTACAAACGGTGTACGCACAGAACAGAGAGGTGGGGTGTGCAAAGCTCATTATCATTTAAAGTCATATGCACTGAAACGGCGTGCTGAAAACAGAGCTGGTTTTGACCAGGTAAAATAAGTGTTTTCTTACCATACTAATGATAATTTTTAATTAAAGTATATTACAAACTTTTAATTTAGACCCTAAAGAATCATACTAGCTTGTACAAAAATGGCATTATATGACCCCTTTAATAGTTTTAGTTAACGAATAATAACACTCGCACAAAGGAACTAGAGCGAACGAAAGAGGAAAAGGAAAGGGAAGGAAGAGCAAAGGAAGGATGGAAAGACGAAGGGTAAAAAGGAAATGAAATGAAGAGCGAATGAATAGGAAGGATAGGAAGGACAAAAAGACAAAAGATGGAAAGGAAGAATGAAGGAATGGAAGGAAGAGTGAAGGTAGGCAGGCAGAAAGGAAGGAAATACAAAAGGTAAAAAGGAAAGGAAGAGCAAATGTAGGGAGCGGGGAAAGAAAAACGAAAGGTAAAACAGAAAGGACGAGCGAAGGAAGGAAGGAAGGAAGGAAGGAAGGAAGGAAGGAAGGAAGGAAGGAAGGAAGGAAGGAAGGAAGGAAGGAAGGAAGGAAGGAAGGAAGGAAGGAAGGAAGGAAGGAAGGAAGGAAGGAAGGAAGGGGAAATTTAATTATGGCAGGGAGGAAGGAAAGAGGAAAGGAAGGAAATTGAAAAGAAGAGGAAAGAAAGGATGAAAGTGAGGGAAAAAAGGAAAAGGGATCAGAAGGAAGTAAATAAATTAGGAAGGAAGAATGAAAAAGAGGAAGAAGCAGAGGAAGTGGGAAAAAGGAAAGGAAGGATTCAAAGCAGGAAGTAAATGAGAATAAAGGAAGAGTTTGTGGTGGATTGTTCTGTCTGCACTCAGGGGGCAGTTCCTGGAGTACGGCAGTGATGGAGTGGCCTTGACGCAGCCGCGCGAGTGGAAGAAGTATGATTTCCATTATGACAACGTCCTGTGGGCCTTTCTGACCCTGTTCACTGTCTCTACAGGAGAGGGCTGGCCAACGTGAGTCCTCCTCATCACTCACACAAACACATCATACTGAGACACTGTTGCTTTTCTTACTCTAATCTCTTTCTCCTTTTACTCTATTCTGATCAAGTTTCTCGTCTTGCTCAACTCTCTCTGGTGTAATCTGTGTTTTTACTTTTAATTCCATAGAAAAATACATACTTGATTGAGAGAAAGAAACTCAAGCGTTGCATCAAGAAAATCCAGAAAGTTTTTTTATAATAACTTAAATCCCTCTTTAACATTCAAGAGTTGCCTCTAGTACTCTGAGTTTTAATGGACATGGACATGTTATCTTAACCACTGTATGGGACTGTATATAAACACTTTTTCCCTCTCTACTGCTCTAAGCTGATATTTTCGGTCTGTTTTTAAATATATACTTGAATGTTTTTAAATGTTCATGTCTTTTTTTGTTAGAGTTTTTGCCTTTTTATAGAGGGACAATCAGAAAAGGGAGAGGAAGCAAAGGGGATAAAATTCGACAGCAAATAGCACTGAAACTAAATATGTATTAAATTTATATTTTGAACTTTTTTAATGTTAGTCCAGTTTTGAATTAACCTTAACTATTTGATGCATGAATTATTACATAATTTAAGGAAAAAATCTTAAAGTCACCATGAAATCAAAATTGACCATTATTATTTTTAATGGAATTTTGCAGTGTTTATTATAAAAAAAAAAATCAAGTAATTTCACTCCGGTATATACGTCACAATAGATAAGAAAATACGACCGCAATTCCCATTTCCTGCCGACTTTGTTTCTTTTACTTTAAAACAAATCTTTTCATTATTGTAATGTATATGTTCCCTCGTTTTAACCTTTTGATGTTTTATGTGATCATCTTTCTGACATTCTCCCTGTGGTTCTGTAGAGTGCTGAAACATTCTGTAGATGCCACATTTGAAGACCAAGGTCCCAGTCCGGGTTATCGCATGGAAACCTCCATCTTCTACGTGGTCTACTTTATCGTCTTCCCCTTCTTCTTTGTCAACATCTTTGTGGCTTTGATCATAATCACGTTCCAGGAGCAGGGAGATAAAGCCATGTCAGAGTGCAGCTTGGAAAAGAACGAGGTAGGATGGGGCGGTTGGAAGCCTGCATAGTCAGTTACAATCAACCGTGAACGGATGAGTAGATGGGGGGGAGGGTAAACTGTAGACACAAATCAGTGTCGCTTAAAATGGAGTTTCAGTGTATATGCAAATAAGGGCAAAGTCGTTGTTTTATAAATGCATGGACAGTTTTGAGATGCCTGGAGGAGAAGCACTCGTAAGAGAATTCCTCTCACCTGTGTGAGGCCAGCGCACCTGTCCGTCTACATCTCTACTACCTTGAGTCTTAGCTCTTTTGACAAACACATGCTCACACACACAAAGCACAGAACTAAACCCCAGGAGGAACTACTAGACCAGTCAGGCAGAACTCTTTCAACTGAGTTGAAAACTCTGGCTCCGTTCTAAAACATATTAAGCTGCATTGTTGCCTGCTGTCTACTAAGGCAGCATTCAAACAGTTATTAGTCCTGTAAATAACTGTTCTGAAGCACTCGATATAAGCATAGTTGCTACCTTGCTGGAAAAATAAAACACTGATCAGGCATTTAGCTGGGCATCCAGATGTTCTCCTTGCCCAATTAGCTGAAAAGTGTCCGAAATCTCTTAAAACCAGCCAACAGTCCAGTCTATTCAGCCTAGGAGACCAGCTAAGACCAGGCTGGTTTAAGATATTTTTTAGCAGTTACTGTATATATATATATATATATATATATATATATATATATATATATATATGGTTTGTGAAAATATTAATATTACAATTAGAAAATGTTAAAAACTTGTGAAATAGTTTAATTTATCATATTTTGTTTTATTTTTGTAATGTGTTTTTGTAAAGTCCTAATTTTGTTATAATATAATACTGTTTTGATCTGTTTGCTATTTTGCAGTGGTTACTAGTATTTACTTTTTTCATAGTGTGATTTTTAGTCAATTGTACTAAAAGCCAATTAGGGTCAGTTTGACCGGTGAACAGCACAATTATTAATTATAATAACAATATATGAAACCCACAATATTTAGAAAACAAAAACATACTCAATATATTGTCCCAGTTTTTTTAATTAATAGGTCATTACGAGTGAGCTTTCGATGAAATTTTGACCACTGAAGTAGGAAATGTCCCCTATTTCAGAAATCTGGTCATGTTATTACTGTATATGTTTCTATGGACTACATTTTAGATTTTTTTTTTCCCCAACTGAGCTCATTGCAGTAAATTCTGTGAATGTGTCATTCGAATTTGAACAAAAATCTTAAAAGGCAGCATGATTATGCAACACTAGGTTTTTGGAATGGAGTAATAATCTATTTCTTCTTTTTCTCTTTTTTTCTGGTTTCTTTATACAGTATTTGTCTCTGATCTGTATCTATATATTCTCTCAGATGAATTATTAGCCTGTGTTTAAATATTTAACTGAGCACTGTTCATATTTGTGCTGCTGGTTTGATGTTTGTCTACAAGCACTCATTAGTTCTTTCATTCGTTTGATTTAGAGAGCTCCGGGAATACCAATGCTGTTCTAATAATCAAACATGGATAGATCAGCGTGATGAGTAGTTTTAAGCTTGTAGGTATTCACATCCACATTTTGCTGAGGAACTCTTGTTGAGATAAGTGCGCTTTCATCAACAGCGAGCTTGTATCGACTTTGCCATCAACGCCAAACCTCTGACCCGCTACATGCCGCAGGACAAGCAGTCTTACCAGTACAAGATGTGGAAGTTTGTGGTGTCCACTCCGTTTGAGTACTCCATCCTGACCATGATCGCCATCAACACGGTGGTCCTCATGATGAAGGTAAAACTGTTGTCATTTTCAGGCTAAGTTAGTCAGTGTCTCACTAGTGTCCCACTTTGTGTTCTTTAATTTATTATCCTTTTTTCTCCTAATAAATATTTAGTAATCATCATAAATTAGATGTCATTCGAAAGCTTAATGAAAGCTTAAGCTTAGCAGATTCCTCCCCCTATAGGCGGCGTTGTTTCGCATTTTACTAAATTTACTGCACTATTTTGTAATCAAATGTTTTTCTAATCTTAACAAAACACATATCGTTGGAAAGGTCTGAAACTCAAGATTTCACATTTGGCCACTGTTTTGTGATAGAAGTGATATTGTGGCAGAAATGTATTAATTTATGTCAGTAGAGCACATCAAAAAATTTCAGTGGAGTGTTAGTTTCATCTTGTTTTTGGTATAGTACCTGAACAAATTCTTACAGCAGCCTACATTTGTGTGATATCAACTTCAAAATTGGAGCACAACTTGTTTAGACATATGGCCTAGGTTTGGTTTCTAGCAAGTCCAAATTATTTAGTAAAATAAATATTTTGTATAATATATAAAATGTTTAGTGCAGTATATTTACTTTACTGTAAACATAAACTTCTTCTTTACCCTAGGGCTGTAATCCAAAGTATTCATGAATTACAACCATTTTCAGAATGCATTTTCACCTCTTTACTCAAAGAGTTAACAGGTTAAAGGGAAATTTACTATCTGGGTTTATCTAGAATGCTTTTTTCTCTATAATAACTCCCTGTGGCCTGTAAGTTATACAGAGGACTTTCTAATTAAATTGAAAAAGAGGCAATTTAGATTAAATCAGTGCATCCAAACATCCAGGCATAATGTTTTTTTCCCCTTTGCGAACGGTCTAGTGCGACTGAGAGTTCATCAGTCAATTGTACGTCTGGAAAGCTGCAAACAGGAAGTGCCCTCTTGTGCTTTATCTGTAAGTTAGTGTGTAAAGGCATTGCCAAGGTTTATTGAGGTTCAGCAATGCTAATTATTACATATGGAGTGATGTGTGTGAATATTCAGTTATGAATAAGTCATTTCTAATTTTGGAGTCCTGAAAGCCTATTTTACAGGTCTTTTGAATATTTGAGTGAGTGCAGAGTGAGTCACTATCGCTGCGTGTTTTTTCTTCCTCTGCAGTTCCATGATGCTCCTAAACCGTATGAGGACATGTTAAAGTGGCTGAACATCATCTTCACGGCTCTCTTCACACTGGAGTGCATTCTCAAGGTCATCGCCTTCGGCCCTCTGGTGAGAGTGGAGAGATTCTGATAACACTTATCTTTCATCATTACAGTCAGTGTTTGATACTAAACTAGTTTCCCAATGCACAAAAATGTTTGGATCCGTTCACACAGCGCGGTTTTCCGTGAATGCGGTTGTGATTCCTGCAAATTTACGGGTGTGAGTTCGGTGATGTGATGCATTTGTCACTCCCGCAAATAATTACCTAGTTCTGGCATGAAACTCTATATGAGAGGTAGGCTGATAGGCAGGGACGTGCACAGGAATTTTGAGGGGCAGTTGCTCTGACCTGAAAAAAGGGCACCCCCAGGAATTCCGGTAGGGAACAGAATCGACTGCTAAACCCAGTGCCGATCCTGACCTCCCCCTGGGGCCCTAAACAAAATTCTGCTAAGGGGCCTCAATGACCCGTGATGTTGTGAGCTATGTAAACCATTTGCCATTGCTACACAGTCACACCTGACACTTCAGTGCTCCCATACAATCCTCCCTCCTTTAAACAAAACAGTCAAAGAATAAGTACAACAATATAGAACAGAATGAGGTTCAAACAAACAATATTTATTGAATAGAGTATTTTCTATAGAATATTAACATAACAAGTGAATATTAATGTAAACATAAATAAGAAGAAAATAATAAATTATAACCCTGAGCTTTGGCTTTTGGGATTAACTTTGGTTCTCTCTACAGCTTGGGTATTTTCGGCATCAGTATGATGTTTTATTTTTTTATTATGCATGTTGAAGCAATTCTTGATTTATGGTTATTATTTACTGAGGGATGTGCATCCATATTGACCAGTATGTCCAGCTAATCAACATTTTAAATTCAATATAGCCTAAATCAATAGTCAAAATTGTCAATACATTGCTTTCTATCTTGCATAATTAGTGCAGTTGTTTAGAGTTTTTAACTACACTGAGACAATCACTGTCCCAACTGATACACTGAGATAATCAGTGTCTTGTTTTATAATGTGTACTTTGATTGGGAGTGCCATCATTCACGTGCATGTATTGTACAGTATGTCTGGTCTCCACATATTTCTGCTTGAAAAATGCGCGTTTCATTTCGTGCACACGCATATTAACGCAGGGTAACACACGCGACGCGGTTATGTTTTCTGAGCTGCAGTAAACAAACGCCATTGCACTTTGTCGTTTATCAAAAACAAACGTAATAAATAATTGTATTTTACTCTGACTTTTGTCAGGCACAAAGTGAAGCAAGAGATGCATTGCCTGCCCAGCTAGGTTAGCAAGACCGAAAAACTTTGTTGACATCAAACTTGGAGAGGAGAGAACACAAGTTTACCTGATTGTTGTTCCCGCAATTCACTCTCATGTTTTTTTTTTCTTCTTCCTCTTTTCGTGACCAGAAGGATAGTTTCGCTTCATTTTGTCATGGATGTTGTACACATTAATTGACGTGCTATGACACGAGATGGAGGCGGGGCCTTAAGTAATTCGCGTGCAGTCTATGGTCGCGTGCAGCGCTGCGACTGCAGCCACGTAAACAGTTTGCCCTTCCGTTACTGACTTTCACTTTCGGTGCCCGAATGGAAGTGAATGAGGCTTTGCGATTTTTTTGTGTGGATTTTTTATCTAGGCCTACATGAAATTCTACATCCATTGTATGATTTTTTTTTTTTTTTTTTTTTTCTCGGAAGGGCAGCCTGAGTCGAGAAGGGCATATGGGCAGTTGCCCGGGCAACCTGAGCAACCCCCCTGTGCACGTCCCTGCTGATAGGTCCTTAAATGAATAAGAAAATTCTGTCATCATTTACTCACCCTCAAGTTGTTTCAAACCTGTGTGAATTTTTTTCATCTGCTGAACACAAAAGAAGATATTTTGAAGAATGTCGATAACCAAACAGTTGATGGACCCCATTGACTTCCATAGTATTTTTTTCCCTACTGAGCGTTTAGATTAGGGTGGATAGGGCAACTCTTGGGCAGAATAAACTGGTAGGCTAGTTTGACCCAAAGTTGAGAGGAATGAAGTATGAATGACTGATTTGAGTGAAAAAGCGGTGCTCTGTCGGTTGATTGACCAGCCTACAGGGCCATCAGCAGCGCAAGAACTGTGAAATCAGTGATAGGCTAATGACGGCCCTGTGGGTGAGAAGAATGTGTAAGTATGAGTGTGGTTGTGTGTACAGTATGAGCAATGCATCATAAATCTCTCTTCAGTGCCGGATGGTCTGACCTGCAGCAGAAGGTCTCATCTCAAGCTCCATTTCCATTTATGAGACTCATTTATTAAGAAGCTTTTCTGGTGCGTGACGCTTACGTTTACCTCCACCTGTTTGGAGCCCAGGGTTGATGAATGGGTCTCGCTCATGTTGTTCTGTCCGCGATCCATGTCTAGCAGCAGTCGACTAATCTTTGCGGCGTTCATGAGAGACATGGACCCAAGGCTAAGACACCTGACAGACCGTCCTGCCATGAAAGATCTATTACATGACTCACCAATGTCTGCATTTTAGGCTGCCTGTTTTTGTCTGCCACATTGTCCTCACTAGAATAGTAAAAGCTTTTAAAACTGACTAGGGTTTTCACAAGTAAAATCAGTCCATACTTAACCTAAATCGATCTAAAAATGCCCAAATATGTCTCTAATGATTAGGAATAAGTGTATATTTAAAGTGGGGTCATTATAAATGATTAATTCACAAAATGTAGCTCTGCTGAAAATCTACTACAGTACCTACTGTACATCAACACATCCCTTTTAACCCAGCATTATGACCGAAATCAAATCTCAAAAGTGACTCATTTTGAATGACAGAAACTCCACATGGCACATAAATAACACTTTTTACGGGAGATTTGTCTAAATCTACTGATTTCATCAGAGTTGCATATTTGTCTCAATGTGTGCAGAATTACCTGAAGGAGGCATGGAACATTTTTGACTTTGTTACTGTTCTGGGGAGCATCACAGACATTCTGGTTACTGAGATCAAGGTGAGTCATCAAAGAAACACATCAAAGTTTTTGAGAACCAAAATTCAAAGGTATTTAAAAGTAAAATCATTTTAAATCTCAACACATATATGATAGATGTTATAAAGTATGTAGCTATCTTATTGCAGTGGATGTTCCAGATGAGAAACTCTTGAAGCTTAACTTTGTCTCTTTGTGAGCTTTCAGCGTTTATTTTTTGTGTCGCAGTTGTGTTGCACTTTCAGTCTGCTTTCAGTTTGTCTTTGGTTAAAATCATGGGGACAGGGTTCCATTGAAAACCTGGAACTATTTGGAAACATTTTAAATGGTCAAAAGTCATGGATTCATTTTTCCTGAATATCTTTTAAAAATCTTTAAAAAAAGGTTTTCTTACGGATATAATATTTTATATTAATTTAGGACTATATATATATATATATATATATATAATCTAAATAGGACTGTATTTACATATAGTATATTTCGTGAATCAAAAATTGGCTCATTCAAAACTGATTCACTCCTTGCAACATTTGCACTAGATGATTTCAAATGAATTTGGTTTAGACCTTGATTATCATTAGACTTGTTGTAAGACCAAATCATCTGCTGAAGATGACAATCCGGAGATCTCCCCCAATGACTTTTGACAGCCGCGTCTCTGTGTGTAGGAGACGGACTCCGGCCTCTCCTAACGATTTCACTGTGACTCTTATTTTCATGCTAAATCTCTGTTGGCACCTGTCCCCTTCCTTTCCCCAACGGACTGCACAGACGGTAAGTGGCTTCATCGCTCCTGCACTGCTTGTCTTCATCCAAACCTCTCCTCCTGTCAAACATCTTTATGCTAATTTTGAATGCTCACCTTTTTACCTGCTGAGATCAGGCTTGACTATTTTCGAACATGTTCAATCCAGCACCAGGCTGGGATGTGAAGGGTGGGGGGGATTTGTAAGGTCTATTCACCGCAGCCATGTTTCCATCCACATTTGTATGCAAATTTTGGAATATCTCATAAAAGACGCTGTATGGAAACGCCAATGTGTGCATAAATTCTAAATATACACTTAAAAAACTGATAATTTTTTCATGCAATGAAAAGACATGCACATAAACTATGCTGGAAACACATTTCCTGAATAAATCCCTTGATGCGCAACACGAAAAAAAACCTCACGTGACTTTGCCTCAGCAGTGGATGTGATTGGATAACTGGATTAATCAGCGGATCAGTTTCAGTGCACAGCATCTCAAATGTTGTTTTAGTTATTCTGAAAGGCCTGAGGCAAAGTCTGTCATCAAAATGACTTGGTATAATGACCTCCCAGAACTCTCACATGAGTTGCGTTCACAAACACATCTGAACGCTAGACAACATGACAATGTTAATTGCGTTTCGTCTGCACTCTCTGAGGCGCAAGTCATTTATAATGTAGGATCGTGAAGTGATGATTTTGTTCTCTTGAACGGTGCTTTATTTGCAGATATTTTTGCTAAATTTCAATTTTGTGCACACTTTAAGTCAAATTTGCAAAGGTGGATGGAAACATAGCTAATGACGAACAAATGTTCCCTATATTTACCCCCTTTTCCAGTTTTGAAAGAGTAGGGATGGGTGGTATGTATATGGGCAATATATACTGTGAAGTCTCTGGTCAATTGTTATGAATCATTTTCCGTTGGTTTGCGTCCATCAAGTTCCAAAAAACAAACTGAAAATCTAAAATATACTAAAATATATCTTTAATTTGTGAAGTATTGTTAAATTTATTTTGTTACTGTGATATGGGATTTTGGTCATATCGCCCATCCCTAATATATAAAAGCATGTTCATGCAAGACTATTCATGCATCATACCAGACTATCAACAACATTGTCCTGCATGAGACTAACTTGTTTTAATACCTTATCAATAACAGATGCTGACACTCTGACTGACTGAGGATGCGTCCTCGTCTCGGGTTCAGATACAGCACCAGTGATGCGGCTCTGATCTTTCTTTCTTTCTTTCTTTCTTTCTTTCTTTCTTTCTTTCTTGTATCCAGGATAAGAGGATTAATCTGAGTTTCCTGAGACTCTTTCGGGCCGCTCGTCTCATTAAACTCCTCCGGCAGGGCTACACCATTCGCATCCTCCTCTGGACCTTCGTTCAGTCATTTAAGGTCAGACCCTAACCTTTGACTTTACTCTGACAGCTTAGACAACATTAATTGTAAACAATAATTCCCATGTTCAAGCTTTATTTTTATTATTTTATATTACACATATACTATATATATATTTATTATTTCTTATATTATTATTATACATTCAAAGAATATGCCTTTATGGACATATATAATAACATACTATAATAAATTATTATTATCTTTTCCTGAGTAGATCAGATGGATCGGAAGGTTAATCAGTCTAATGTTGCTGTAAGATTTCTGTTTGTCTCTAAAACAACTGTATTTTGTCCTCAGGCTCTGCCGTATGTGTGTCTCCTCATTGCAATGCTATTCTTCATTTACGCCATCATCGGGATGCAGGTGAGATCCAGAGAGCTTTTAAAGCCTCTGTTGCTTTCTCATAAACATTACCCTCCATGCTACCTTTCCATCTGAGCCTGTTACACCAGTGGATCTCATCACCAGAGCTTCTACACTCGTCACGCTTCACGTTTAACAGCTTCGACGCGATAAACAGAGTATTGATCTTAGGTTTATTGAGAATGAACCCGGTAAGCAAAGTGATACGTTTAATATTAAGTGTTTTGCATGAGCAGGTGGTGTTTTTCCATATGAAAGCTTCTTTATGAAAAAGAGGCCATTGTTCTAATTAGGGCTGTGCCGGTAAACTTGACAACTGCACCACTGCGGTTGTAAAGCGCCACCGCGGTGGCTGAGTAGCACTGGCGGTGGTCTGCCAAAACACATTTTTTGTATGTGAATGCTGTTTTACATGAATATTATGACACGAGTGAAGCACAAAGCTTTGTTTACAAAAAAAAGAATAGGTTAGCAATTAAATGTTACATCGCAGCCATGGAAACATTTGGATTCATGACGAATGAGAGAGTTGTGCGTGAGCCCATAAATTTAAGCTTTGTCGGCTTTGAATTCTGGTTTGTGATCTGGTCTCCTGATTATCAGCGAATTCAACAATATTCCATATAGAAAGCTTGAATTGTCTACTTCTAAACAAAACAAATCAAAACGAAAAGAAACCGACTAGCCTAGCTAATCTTTGCTTATGTAGGCTAATCCGTATGAAATGTGCATTTCTCTCTATAAGGCGCGTTCACTGCGAAGATGACGAGTCAGCCGACACTGACATAGAAAACACTAGTTTATTAATAAACAATTAAAATGTCTCCTTGCTATATTTGACACATTCATAATCATTACTTTTGCCGGTTCTTTGTGACAGCTGTTATGTGTGTTTTTGGCAGCGTCACCCTCTGGTTACATGAGCGCGTCACCACCGCATCAGCACCGAAAACATGGAGATTTTATTTTAGAGAATAATCACACAACCTTAAATCAATTAAATCAACTAATCGAATATTCAAAAATCGTGACTCATCCCTGCATGGAATCTCTTGTTTCTTTTCCCAAATCTTCACTCACGTCTCAACCATTTTCGAAGGGGATTATAAACGTTTCTTCCTTGGTTTGATTTTAATTAGGCCTATTATATTCGTATTCTTTACTGTGGTAAAGTAGAAAAAAAGCTGTAGGACAGATAGCCTACATTTTTACTTGCACGTCAAATTCTTTTTAACACAGTTTGTGCTTGTTATTAGACATGGTAAGACGCATCATGTTTATTTGTAAAGTGCGTTTCACACACGCGGGCGATTTTAGTTTCGATTGCTCTAGCACCGCAAAATCAAACATAGCCTAATGCCTTGCCCTTGTGGAATAAATAAACACATTTTTGCTCAAATAAACACTAATTTTTTTTTTTTTTTTTTTAAACAACCCCCGCACCACTGCCAGTAGTTGGTCCATTACCACCGCGGTGCTAAAAGACTGCCACCGTCACAGCCCTAGTTCTAATGTAACGAACTGATCTCTTCTTTAAGTTTGATTGCTCGTTTAAGGACGCACAGGCAATCTCCCAGATTGTGTTGGGAATGATGGCGCCTGCCATCTAGTAGATTAGAACTGCATTGTAAATCAATGGTAATTGTATCCTGTAAGACTGGGGAAATAACATCATCAGTAAGCCATGTAATCAACTGTACGCTTGGAACTCCTACCTCCAACTGTGTTCACTTCATCGTTCAGCATAAAATGTGCCTTTGAACGAGTTTTTGCTGCCTTTCTAGTATTTTTAAAGGAGGATTTGAATAATAATCTTATTAGATTTATGGTTCAAGTTTAAGCTTTATTTACACCATGTGACATGCTGTTGATTAGCTCAGACAATTTCGCATCCTTCATTCTGTGCTTATCTTGTAATGAAAATATTTCAGAGTGTTTTAAATCATAAATGTGAAGCTTATATTTGTGCTAAATTAAACTAAATCTTTTGTTAATCCACTTACACTACCGTTACTACGATTTAAAAAAAAAGAAATCAATACTTTTATTCAACAAGTATGTTTTAAATTGATTAAAAAAAGTGGCAGTAAAGACATTATGATGTTACAACAGATTTCAATTTCAAATAAATACTGTTCTTTCTATTCATCAAAAAATCTTGAAAAAGTATCACAGTTTCCAGAAAAAAATATTAAGAAGTATAACAGTAGTGGCTTCTGAAAATTCTGTTTTACCATCACAGGTATAAATTACATTTTAAATGATATACGTATATATAAAAAAGAAAACAGCCATTTTAAATTGTAATATTATTTCACAATATTACTGTTTTGACAGGAAAGTTTCGAACAGTTATGTGCATTAATACTTGAACATAAAGGTGTTATTTTAGTTGTCAATTCGTAGTTGCAATTTTTGCACTAGGTGTGTGGGCGTATTCCCTGTGTAAATTCTCTCTCTGTGCTATCCTTGCACATATTGTGCAAAAATGTACAGGGTTTACTGACTTTACATGGTCATAAAAAGACATTTGGACATAACTTGGCACAAAATGTTTCAGACAAGTCAGTTATTTTAGAAATAATCGAAAGCACACTTAACAGTGGGTTTGATATACATTCTTGATGGCAGAAATGTGTATAGATATATTACTTTTATTATACAATTTTGTGCATATGCCACTCTAAAAGATGATCCAACTTTAGTCACTGGATGTACTTTCATAATGTATGCGGATGACAGATTATTGTGATTTGTTTGACTGTCTGTCAGTGCATTACAACTCTGTAAATTTGAGTGAGTCAGTGTGTTTATTTACGTGTCTGCTGTCTGACATAAAGTCATACATTTCATAAGCATGAGTCACAGTTTGCGCAATATGTGTATGTGGCTTTGTTAATACTGCAGATGCTTACTGTAACATACCCTCCAGGCAGTCTGAATTATTGACACACTCCCTGCAGGTATTTTCATGAAGCTCCAATAGGAAAGTGCACACATTGTGCTATGTTTTTACGTTGTAATTCATCCAAAATTAGAATGCTGATGTGCTTTTCTCTCTGTGTCAGGTGTTTGGTAACATCAAGTTGACTGAAGAGTCGGCCATCAATCATCATAATAACTTCCAAACCTTTTTTCAGGCCCTCATGTTGTTGTTCAGGTAAAGCGATTGTTAGATCTCTGTTCAGTCTTCCTAAAATATCAACTCTCACAGCTTTTGCAATGTAGAGCAAGTGAAGCCAAAGTTTCTGACTTTAGCTGTGTTTGTGTGCATGTATGTTACAGGAGTGCTACAGGGGAAGGTTGGCATGATATCATGCTGGCTTGTTTGAGTGAAAGGCCATGTGAAGATGAGTCTGGCTACAGTGGAAAAGAGTGTGGCAGTGATTTCGCTTACTTCTACTTTGTCTCTTTCATCTTCCTTTGTTCTTTCCTGGTTAGTGGAGCACATCTCACATTCAAACAGACGTACATGAAAATGAAAATTCTGTCATTATTGTTTCAAACCTGTATGATTTTCTTCTTCTTTGAAATAAAGTGCAAAAGTAATGTTGACCAATTCAATTATGCAAATAATTTTGATGTTCTTTTTTGGAACTTGACAACCACTGGTCCCCATCCAATTCCATTGTATAAAAAAGAGCAGCTCAGACATTTTGCTAAACTTCTCCTTTAGTGTTCCACAGGGAAATAATGTCATGAGTTTGGAATGACATTTTGTTTTTGGTTAAACTATCCCTTTCAGCAGTCTTCCGTGATCTTACTTGGACATAACGTCCTAATCCATACAGATGTCTACCAAGTGGCCAAAAATGGATCTATGTATTAACTACTAGTCTGTTCATTCAACACTATGGTTCCAAAGTATGGGTTCAATATAAAGAATAAAATAAAGTAACATTTCTTCAGCAAAGAAGCGTCAAATTGATCAAAAGTGACAGTAAAGACTTTTAGGAAATTTTCTTTTTCAAATAAATGCTGATCTTTTACACTTTCTATTAATCAAAGCATCTTGGGAAACAGTGTATCACTATTTCCATAAAAATATTAGGCAGCACAACTGTTTTCAACTGTGAAATTAAGAAAAAATGTTCCTTAAGCAGCAAATCAGCATATTATAATGATTTCTGTATTGTTGCTGAAAATTCAGTTTTGCCATCACAGGAATAAATTACATTTTAAAGTGTAATAAAATAGAAATATCAGGTTTTTGTAACAATATTTCACAATATTACCTTATTTTTAAACAAATAAGCAGCCTTGGTGAGCAGCATAAATGACTTCTTCTTTTAAAAAACAAAAATCTAACCAATCCCAACCTTTTGATCGGTAATGTATATGCACAAACAAAACACTTACAATACTCAAAACATAAAAATCAGTGCAAACTTCCAAACTTTAATCAGTGCAAACTTCCTTTAAGTCTAGCCAACACTTGTAACATTAAAACAAATCTGTTGTCTTGTTTTACATAATTCTGATTGAGATTTCACCTTCTATTTTTCATAATCCTTCCTCTATCCCACAACCACCAGATGCTGAATCTGTTTGTCGCTGTCATCATGGATAACTTTGAGTACCTGACACGTGACGCTTCTATTCTCGGGCCTCATCACCTCGACGAGTTCATCCGCGTCTGGGCTGAGTACGACCCTGCCGCCTGGTGCGTATCTCTCCTTCACTGTGACACCTCAGTTAGTGCCACTTTAAAAGAATGTGACAGCTAAAGACTAAGTGATTGAAAGATGCTGGCTTATAAGAGGGTCTGCCACAGGCGCTGTGTCTGATTTACTCATGGCCTTAAGTCACATGAATCCCATTTTACTGTGCGACCATGGCTAACATCAAATCCTCAAGCTTTGTCTATACTGAGGAATGCAAATCTTTGCACGCCATCCACTTTTTAGTCTATCTTGAGCAGAACGGATTTGAATCCTATCCTCTCTGTCAGTGTAATCCATTCTAACTGAGCTGAGCGTAGTTATCTCAATAAGCATGACGTCTTTGGATACATGTATTGACGGAATATGGAAAAAAAAATGTATTAAAATGTGTCTTTTTTAATCCATATCTGTTTTTTGCAGTGGAAGGATACGCTATATGGATATGTACAATTTGTTGCGCGTAATCTCACCCCCCCTCGGCTTAGGAAAGAAGTGCCCTAATAGGGTGGCATACAAGGTTTGAAAACCTACACACCTTCCCTCTAGAGGGCGGTGCTGTAAAAAACAAATGCCCGTAAAATGCCTGATGTCTGATGGGATTATACTCCCCCCTCTTTCCTTACTAATTTTAATATGGGTAACCATGGTAACCAGGAAACAAAGCCAAATGCTAAATCCCTCATCCCAAACTAATCCCATATGTTCACAATGCATATTTCTATCTGGCTTGTTGTAAATATTGATATACTAGAGCAGCTTTTATTTGCTCGGTTATTAAAATTAGGCCAAATATTAGCTTTATTTCCTGAGTATCTGATTGGTTATCCGTGGTTGCGTCCTAGCATGCAAGGACGGAAGCTCCAGACTGAAGCCCCTCAGCCCAAACCCATCATGCCATGTTCTTCATCCCTGGATCACCGACAGCCTGTAGCTACAAAAGCAGCTGTAGCTACGTGATCCATCCGTCCTTCTGAGACAGGATGGCATCGGATACCCTTGACCTTCCTTCCTTCAGAATCCTTAATAACGATGCTTTTTTTTGTTCCTTTTCCTTTCTTTCTTTCTTTCTTTCATTCACATCACATTCCCTTCATGTACTCCACTACCTCTTCCCTCTCCTTTTCTTGTCTGTGTGACCTTTGAACTCTGGGTGTCGCCCCTGTGAAGTGGACGCATGTCCTACCTCGATATGTACGAGATGCTTCGCCACATGTCCCCTCCGCTAGGTTTGGGAAAGAAATGTCCTCCACGAATCGCCTACAAGGTAGATCCCGTCCCCCTGACCTTTCCTTGGCTCCTCCTCTGTCCTCTCATTGGCTGATGTGGCTGTCAGTCAGTGTTCTAATTGTGGAAGTGTTTTCTCGTGTGTGTTTCGTGTCGTGCTTTTTTGTGTCTTTTGATCTTACTGATGTTCTGAAATTTATATATTTACGGGGCTGTTTACACGACACAGGTTTCAACTAAAAACGTAAAACTTTTTATGCATTTTGGTCGTTCATTTACATGAAAACGGCGTTTTGGGTGCCTGAAAACGCAAACTTTTGAAAACGGTTTTCAGAGTGCAAGTTTTTGAAAACGGTCTCCGTGTAAACAGTAAAAATGCTAATCTCTAGTGTTTCATCGCCATCTAATGGCCTGGCAGCAGAATACAGGGTTTTTAGTCGCTTTCGCGGATCCGTGTGACAATGGATCGTTTTGACAATGGTGTCGTCTGTACGTGGAAAACTTAAAGGAAAAACTTCTCCGTTTTAAGCACATCGTTGTCGTGTATACGTACCCTTAAACTGACGCAATAGTTCTGTCCCAAAACCTTGTGAAAGAAGTCTGATACTCACTAAGGTTTCTTAGAAGGCAGAATACTGGTAGGCAGCGTGTGTGTCTTGAGCATTCCCTTAAAATGCTGTCCTGATAGGTAGCTTAATAGATTTTAAAACAGAACAAATGTAGACTGTAGAATAAATACACAGTAAACTGAATGTCCTGAGGCATCTGCAGCTATATTAAAATTGTTGCATCGTGTAAGAGAAAGTAAAGAATAGTGGGGGGATGAGAAAATCTGAAAATCAAAACGTCACTGGTACAGGGCTGTCTGTTTTGGTCGCAGGCCGTTCTGCCACTTTGAGAGCTGCCTCCGAGTCAATAAGTTTACACACCCTGTTCCAGCTGTCTGAATGGGTAACGTTCAAGAGACGCGTCCGTGGCTGTCTGCTGAGCTACTCTCTGAGGCCACACAGTCTGCGTGATGTTGAGACGTTCTCCAGCGAGCTCTAAATAGAACAAGCCCCCCTCCCCCCCCATCAGAGCACTGAATCAACAGGGAGGAAAGAGCGAAAGCTTGCTGTAGATGTGTGCTCAGTGGAGCGTCCTTTCCTCCTTTCTCTTTTTTTTTATTGGTAGTTGTTGTGGAAACATGTCTTCACTGGCCTACGCTCTCTAATGTTGAGTGTTGTCCCTGTGCATGATTTTACGCTCTTACACACTACAAGAAACAACTCTTTGTTTATTTTGCATCTGTTTTCTTTTCACCTCTGTTTTCAATTACCACCGGGTGTGTTAATGTGTGAAGCGTTTGCTCTGATTTCAGCTTGAGTGATGTGTTTGCGTGATGGGTGCTGTTCGTGGTTCTTGGTTTTGGTTGGTCAGCATGCATCTTTTCTCTGGTCATCATCCACTCTGAAGGTCATCGATGACTCTGTGAAAACACAAGAAAAGCAGCCCATTAACACCTCATGTTTCATTGCACATTAACAAAAGCATTCTCGACGTGGACAGTAGTCGAAGCTGCCCGAAAACAGTGACCTCAGACACAAAGGACTTAAGTAGTTTGATCATTTACAAATTCTGTCAGGAAGAAATTCTGGTCATGTTTTACCCCAAAATCAAAAGGGAAAAAAAGTAAATAATAATTTGAGAAGCTGAAGTGTCTTTATTTTCAGGACAATCAAGCACAAACAAGTTCCTCTAATATATATTACAAAAATGATATTGACATTCTTAAGATACATCTTGTTACTGTTTGTTGTAGCTGAATTTAATTCAATTTTGTGGTTTTATTTTAAAAATAAATATTGTGTATCGGCAGGATGAGTATTGAGTCTTAAAATTGTTTTAAAAAGACTTAATTATTATATGCCAAATATCTATATATAATAATGTATTTATTTGGTTATTTATTGCTTTTAATTTGGGGTGAAATATGTATTCCATGTAAAAAATGGAATACTATATCATTACGTGCAGACATATACATTGATTTCAGTGTGTTTATATGAACAAAAAGGTGATGACTATCAACAATCTGCTGATTCTAAAATCTTAACAGTGATTTTAAAATCGTCCAGGTTTTTTTTTTTTTTTTGATGAAGTCCAAATACTGTTAAAGGTGTTCAATTGCAAAGTGGAATTGGAGCAATGGACAAAAACAAAAAATCGATGTGCGCAGTTTTTGCTTAAACCTGATAAAAATAAATAAAAAAACATAGCTCAAGGTGTTAACATGATATTACACATCATCAGGTTATTAAGAATAATCAGTGTATTGGTCGTGCGTGTAACCGCACTTACTGAGAAACCTGTAAACCTCCACAGTGAAACAGCTTTACTCTCTGCTACCTGGAGAAATGCAGCAAAACATCTTCCATCTCCAACATCACTCATTCTCTCCACGGCACCTGCATGAAATGTATACACTCTCTTCTTCCTCTCATCATTTTAATGTCCTGATGAGACAATTTGTGTGCTGAGATGAGCGTTCGAAAATGACAATTGACGAAAGAGAAATTACATACCCCGAGTCGTTACTCTCCCTCAGCATGCAAACTCCTCCTGGCGTGTGTTATTTCTGTATCCCCCAGTCATGTGTAATATTAATCACACACTCTCTGTGTTTGGACTCCACAGCGGTTGGTGAGGATGAACATGCCCATAGCTGAAGACAACACGGTTCACTTTACCTCCACTTTAATGGGTCTCATCCGGACCGCCCTGGAGATTAAACTGGCATCAGGTGAGTGTCCGGCAGGGCACTGCAATATGTCAAAAGCTTTTTTAACTGTCCATCTACTCCAGCAGGCTTTTCACCAGTCACTGCTTTGTTTCATCAGCCTAATTTAATTTAACACTCCACCATCTTTAAAAAATATTACAAATGAATTAAATTATGCTTTCCCCTCTGACTTCGACTTTTATTCAGCCTTTTATTTGGTGCAAAATATGATACAAAAAATAAGATAACACCCATTAACAGCCCAACAAAAGAAGTCTCACTGGGGATATTATGGTCTGCAGGAATTAGTATTGTTAAGAAGAACTCTGTTTGATTCTGTTTGAACATTATTGCATCTCCCAGACTTTCTTGTTGTTTTTCCAGGAGTTCTGGCTCAGAGACTTTGTGATGCTGAGTTAAGGAAGGAAATAAATAAAATTTGGCCTAACTTGTCTTCAAAAACAGTGGACTTGCTGGTGACACCTCACAAACGTAAGCCCTGCATTTAGGAAAGATGACTAATTCTGTTTAAAAAGCAATTAGTATTTATATGTAATCTTAATTAACTGCCTATGGGAGTTAGATTTTTCATTTTGAAATAATATTAATGCCTTTTTCCGCCTGAGTGGGTTTTGCCTGTGACTTCTGAGTTTTTAGTGCCACCTAGTGGACATCAGTTTTCCCCCTGCACTTCTGTCCATAAAATACCTCATGTCCATTTCACTCTCTCTTAGATAATGAATTGACTGTAGGGAAGGTCTATGCGGCCCTGATGATTTTCGACTACTATAAGCAGAACCGAGCCAAGAGACTCCAACAGCAGCAGGCTGCACCAGGCACACAGGTAGAGCATCTTCATGAGGGATCTACAAACAACTGAATATACTACTACAGTATTAGTCTTGGGTATTGGCCAAGGACATGTAAAGCAACCAATCACAGTTCGTTTTGTTCAGCGTCATGTTTAGGGTAGTGAAAATGTAACGTCGATGTCCCTGCAATAACAGACCCGCGTATAAAACTCTTGAACGTATTTACTTTCATCTTCCACGAGGGGGTTGGCGTGGCAGAACGTTAAAGAACGTGACACCCATGTCTCCCAGAAATCCTGTAGAATTCAACCAATCAGATGGTGACCTGCAGAATTATTATTAATATCAGAAAAAGTATGTTAGATGTAGATTAAAGCCACACTTTATTATTAAGTCGATTATTAGTATTCATAGTTCCTCAAAGAGTTCTTAATAATTGATTAATGTGGTCCCTATTAAACTCATTTTTGTGTATATTGTGTTTTCTCCTCAGAGTAAAGTCGGAGTTCTCTTCAGACCAATGCTTCCTCTCACACACTTACACGATCAGGAGCCAATGCTGCCAAAATCCCCAACCCCTTCGCAATTAGATACCACACCACAGCCAGAGGCCCCGCCCACATCCTTTCACCTGACCAATGGGGATGCCGTGTGAGTGTTCTACCATTCTGGTCTTCATAGCATTATACTTTCCTTTTGGGAATGTGTTTTGTGTTTATTATTTTTGAGGTTGATCTTTTTTGTGCGTCACAGACAAAGCCAGAGCAGTGGCATGAACAAGTTTCCTTCGGGGGGCATACCTCAGGAAGTCGCACAGGAAGCAAACAGAAGGCCTGTCCAACGCGGCCAATCAGAAGACGTGCCAAACACATACAGATCTCAGGTGATTTATTGCAGAATAATCAGTCCTATTTAAGTTACGTGTGTTAGACATTTACAGCCAGTCAGTTAAACCCTAGTTCCTGTGGCCTTCTTTAAATTAAATAGAGTACAAACTGCCACATCCACCAGAAACTTTTCAAAACACAATGTTTGTCCATTTGTACCATTAGTAACTGCTGTAACTTCTTGTCACTGTCCAATCCTTTGTTAAAATGAATTGTGCTTAATTGCATTGAATGTTCACTTAGTGTACTTCAAATCTATTATATATTATAGTATAGTATATATTTAAAAAAAAACTGTACTTGCAGATAATATAATATTACTGAAATAAAAGGCAACTTAAGTGTACTTAAAGAGTATACTTTTATGACTGTTTCTAAGTACACTTTCTAGTGTACTTTGTAATATCAAATTATAAGTTTTACTATAAAGTACATTTTAAATCATTATGTTTTACTAATCTTTTGTCCTGCTTTAAAGAAGAACACTTTTGGTGCTGACTAACATACTAAAGCACATTTAAAGTACTTGATTATAAATGTAACTGTTTTCAATATTATATTAAAAGCTAATATATTTTAAATGTACTAAATTGCACTAAAAACTTCACCATTACAAATGTGTAATTATAAATATATTTAAATACATGCCATACAATAGAAAGTACATTAAAGAATATATTAGGTTCCATAAATGCTTGTCAGTATATTTGGCAGATGGCAGTACACTAACCATATTTCAAAGACAATGGAAGTAATTATGAAATTATATATAAAGATGTATTAAAGCCCTACTTAAGTGGGTCAAAGCACTCTAAAGTTTTAATGTAAAAATATAATGTTAAAATATAGACGCATGCAAAACATACATTTTGCACTTAAGTATGTTATTTCAATAATATGTACACTTTTTATGTGTATACTAAAGTGTACTTCTTTTTCACATAGTTTTTTTATTAATGCATTTGTTTTTATCTGGCTCTACGTATGTTGCAGGAATTAGTTGAGATGAGTGACTTGGAGAATGACTCTGATGTGGGCGGGTATCCTGTACTGGAGGGTCACGGCAGAGCTGCCTCCATGCCCAGACTCAACGCTGGCTTTCAGGTGAACATCTCCTATCTGTAGTGGCCATATGAGGTCATTCTGGTGGGAGTTGGGAGTTGAATATATCTGCCGTACAACCTTTGTTTCTTATTCTCACAAAATTAATTCCTGCAAAGAAAGAGGCAGCTAGAGGATGACTGCAGGAAGATGGAGGAAAGAGGAGTGAATGGGCAGCTGTATGAAAGAATGGATGAATGGAGGTAATGGGGAGGGTGTATTAATGAATACAGGAGGAGGAGGTGAAGAATTCAAGCTAATTAATTGGTGGAAGTCAGAAGAGATTAATTTATACACCACTCTCCACTGAGAGACATTTATTATCTTCAGTTCAGTTGTGTGTGTGTGTGTGTGTGTGTGTGTGTGTGTGTGTGTGTGTGTGTGTGTGTGTGTGTGTGTAAAGGAGAGGAATAGGGACAATGCCATATCTACATACTGCAAACTATATTGGAATATTTCGATTTTTATATTATATCTGTTGTATTTTAATCTTTGAATTTATTTAACATTTATTTATCATTAAGATTTCTTGGATTCTTATTTTAGTATTGGAGTATTTATTAATATTTTAAATTTGAATACATTTGAAATATAAGTTTTTAATATTATTTTTTTTATGTTTATATTTAAAAAAAAAAAGAGTAAATTCTCTTTTTATTTAGCTTAAAAATATATATTTTAGTTTGAGTTTTTTTTAGTACTTCAGCTTCAACTTATTTTCTGTTAGTTGGCAAGGCAAAATTTCTAATTGAAGTTTTTCATCTAATATTTATAAAGTATTGTATGCCAGTTTTATTCCAATTAATGAAAATAGTTGAATAGTTTTAGTTAACAGTAATAACACATATGTAATTTTGTTTTACATGTTTCATATTAATTTTTTTCCTCATTAACTACTGTAGTGTAATTATTTTATGTTGCTTTTTAACTGTAATTTATTTGTGTACATACGTGTTTTTTTTTAATATTTTTTTTGGGTTATTTTTGCCACATCGCTAAAGAACTCAAACAGTGTCAAGCATCCTTGTAATAATGTCTTGTCTTCAGTCTTGTCCTGTCTTGTCTTGTCCTGTCCTGTCTATCTCTTCTTTCTCTCCACCATCCCTACTTTTTAGGCACCTATTTTCTGACCATACTGGACCTTGATATCTAAACTTTTCATAAACATCATCCAGTCTTCTTTACTCTGTCCCTCTCTTCTGATCTCTTTCCTCCTGTCTCACTCTGTTGCTGTGTCCATGAGTGCCACAGCTGTGTACCCTGCTCTCCTCACCTATGTGTCCTCTTCCTCTTCCCGTCCAACAGCGGAGCCACTTACGCCACACCGCCGGAACGTATCTAGCAGTATGTACAAGTGTTCCACCTGCAATCGCTCTCTCTCTCTCTTTCTCTCTCTCTGCCAGCCACTCCATTTCTATGTTGGCTTGTGTGTGCTTTGTCCATTCCAGCTCTTTTAGAGTCTACACTTTTAGCAAGCCAATAAACTTGTACAGGCACACTTCATATTAGCCTGGTGAGGTAAACGCAAAACTAGCATGCACTAGAAAATATATATATAGTAGTTAATCACCATGGGCAACTATTTTACAAGTAATGGATTAGATTAGTTTTGTTACAGCAATATGAAGAGCAAAGAATAAAATGCAGTGCTTATTTTCTCTTGGATGTTGTGAGGTGCTAACTGTAAGTATGTGTGTGTTTCATGTAGTGGGTTGTGTATCATTTTTATTTTGTATTAGTGCAGACATCTCTTCACATATCTTTCAGCCGTGTAAATCGCATACACTACTGTTCAAAATGTTGGGGTCGGTACGATTTTTGTTATGTTTTTGAAAGAACCGTCAGCTCACCAAGGCTGCATTTATTTGATAAATAATCAAATATAATAAGTAATATTGTGGCTTATTACAATTTAAAATAAATGTTTTAATTTTAATATATTTAAAAATGTAATTTATTCCTGTAATTGCAAAACTGAATTTTCAGCAGCCATTAGCATCAGTGTCACATGATCCTTCACAAATCGTTCTAATATGCTGCTTTGGTGCTCAAGAAACATTTCTTATTATTATCAACATTGCTTTTCTTTTGTGGAAACTTGAAAAAAAATATCAGCTATTCTGTGATGAATAGATAGTCGAATGAACAGTATTTATTTAAAATAGAAATCTTTTGTAATATTATAAATGTCTTTACTCTCACTTTTAATCAATTTAGTTTGTCCCTGCAAAATAATAGTATTAATTTCTTTAAAACAATATATATATATATATATATATATATATATATATATATATATATATATATATATATATAATACTGACCTCAAGCTTTTGAACGGTAGTTGGATTGGGAGGGACTAAATTATTTTACTGTGAAAACCTTAAAAACGTCAATATTCTGTGGTTTTTATTCATAAAAGTTTATGCTAGCTATAATTCAAACCAATTATTCATGTATTTTCAAGCTGATTCAAGCTATGTGGAGAGGGGACGCACTGCTTCTTGGAGTTTCTGAAATCTTATGCCACTGGGCGGCACTAGTGAGTGTTTGTAGAAAACTCACTACTACAAAAGTAGAAATTCCAGTCATCAAGCAGTGGTCATGGATTCTCCAAAGAGTCTGGCCTAAAGTGACCTTTAGGCCAATTTTACATTTAATTTACATTTTTTTCGAGACTGTAAATACACATGTACACACTGTATACATAGATTATGTAGAGGTTAACAGCACCAGTTATCCAAGAAAAGTGCCAGTGACTCTTCATTGATCAGTGACCGCTGCTTGGCTGTGGATAGTTCACGCAGCAACTATTCCAGCCGTCCAGTCCGTGTGTATAAGAGACGACTCGATGACAGCATTCAAACAGCCGAGTGTTTGCATCGACCGTGACGGTGTTCCACTGCTCTCCGATGCGTGCGTGGGTCCGCAGGAGCGGGCTCTTTAGTGGAAGTGTGTTTTCATGCTCAGCTGGTGTTGTGCGTCTGTTGTGACAGGTCTAGTGGTCTGAAACTCTTGTCGTTCTAGTACCGTGCTAGATAAGTGTTCTCTCGTTTATCTCCTCTCTTCGTCATTCACATGTTAACTCGCTTTATTTCCGCTACACAGCCTATCGCAGACGTGAGTCCCATGCGGCGGTCTACGTCCTCGTTGACTCCTCAGAGAGGGGTGCGAGAGGTCAGTCTGAGTGAATATGACCTGGAGAGGCCACAGATGGTCTCAAGCCAGACCCTCGCTCAGGAGAGAGAGAGGGAGCGAGCCCATCATCATCATCACCATCATCATCACCGCTGCCAACGGCGCAAAGACAAGAAGCACAAATCACTGGATCGAGCCATTAGCGAGGAGCAGCCACCGCCTACAGGTGGGCTTCATTTTCTTCTCATTCTTTTATGCTCTTCGGCATATCCATGTGAAAATCATACAGCACAAAAATATCATAGAGACTCGATATGCCCTCTTGATTTCAGCCAGTAAGCAACCACCTAGAACAGTGGATCTTAACCTTTTTGACTCGAAGGCCCCTCACTGTCTAAGACGATATTCTCCAAAAAGTCGCTGTTTGGATTTAAATAGGCAAATGTTTAAGAGTCTATGACTGGATCATAATTGCTGTGATTATTATGTGTATAGCATGTTATATGTTGCGGAAGACTTTAAAATATGTTTTGAGTAGACTTTACAAAGTGCTCGACTCTTGCATTGTCAATATAAGATCTTGACCAAGAATTGATGCACCTCTTGAAAAAAATAACATCACAACATTTAGTTGTGCATCACAACACAGGTGCATCAATTTTTGGTATGTATTGACAATGCAAGAGTCCAGCATTCTGTGAAGTCTATTCCAGCACATCCCGAAGACTTTCAATGAATTTAAGGTCTGGACTCAGAGGTGCCAATTTATGTGTGAAAATGACCTGTCTTTGAAGGTTTAAATGCAGCAAATTTCGCCTTGCACTCCTGTACCCAAAGCTGAATGTCTTTTCATATGTAACGCATCAGCCATGGTCTCACAGCAGTTAAACACCCTCTGACTCAGCCTACTACAGTAGCTACACCCTAAACTTACACTATTGGTTGAGCTGGTAAGAGATGGACAGATCTGAGCAGACCACTCTCTGCCTGGGAGGCTCAATGTTTACACTTTTGTGGGAGATAAACCCATGAATGGCACACTAATAGTAGTCAATGAACAATAAACTTTTAACATAAAAGTTTTACATACTTCACCTTTAAATACGTCCCTAGCAGACACATAGCATTGCGTTAAAATCTGCTCAGCAACTTCAGCACACTTCAATGCCCTGGCAACCACCCACAGCTCCTTTTATATTGAATATATATATATAAATGTTTTGATGCTATGCTATGCAGTTTTATATGTTCTTTTTTAAATAAGATTTGACATTTACAATATAGAGGTCTGTAAAATCTTTAAGGATTATGAAGAAAAATGGAGTACTAGTTGAAAATCCCAGCTTCTTTTGCTTAGCACAGTAATGTAAATTCTTTTAAGGATTATAGTGATCAGGTTATCGAGGAAAAGACTCTTTATTGCTCTCCAAAGCGCTTTGGTCTGGGATTTACTCTGTCAACTTCTCTATTTGACTGAGAGTGAGGCTTACAAACCATTGCTAGAAATGTGCTTTTGAATTTTTTTCTGTTTTTTGTTTCTCGGCCAGTTTGTGGCACGACTGGATAAGTCAGTCATCGAGAGAAAGCAGCTTTTAGTTCCTCAAGAGAAGACCAATATCAGGATGACAAAAAGAACCACTTCTTATTTCTTTACTACAAGACTCCTACTCTTTCTTTCTCTGCTCCTCTTATTCTGTTCTTAGAAACGCTGGAACGTAAACATGTTTCTCAGCTGGAGTCTGACTCTGCTCTTAATAGATCAGTCAGCTTTGACTTAGTTGAAACAGGGCAATACATCAGTCCACTGAAAGCTCATTTTACTTGGGTGTGTTTGTACTCGGATTTCAAACACATACAGACACCCACATACATCTTCCTCTACATGTTTTTGTTCCTCTGTAGTCAAAGATTACAACAGCACCTAACAGCAGGGTACACACACACACACACGTCTGGTTTACTATCTTTGTGAGGACTCTCCATAGACGTAATGGTTTTTATACTGTCTAAACTGTGTATTCTATCCCCTTACACTAACCCTACCTCTAAACCTACCCATCACAGAAAACTTTCTGCATTTTTACATTTTCAAAAAAAATTATTCTGTATGATTTATAAGCTTGTTTCCTCATGGGGACCTCAATTTAGTTCCCCACAGTGTGCATTCTGGTTGAGGTTGAAGTCCCTAGCACGATAGAAAAACATGGACACACACACACACCTTTTGTTGTGAACACACAGACACACACACACACACACCTTTTGTTGTGAAATGTAAATGCCCTCTGGTGTTTTGAATTCAAACTGGTTTCGATTAATTTTGGGCAGTGTCTGGTGTTTACGGCTCATGGATAAACTTATTTATTTTAACACTTGGAAAGAATATAAACAGAGAAAATGAGAAATTAACAATTAATCATTTAATTTAATTTGAAATGACACAATTTTTAAGTAAACAGCCCACATTCTTTTTTTTTTGTGCAAATTATTTTACACTTCCTTATTCAGTACGTTTACACAGAATATCTTTTTTTAACGTTTTAAAGGGGTCATGAACTGGCTTTTTAAATTGTTTTATATTGTTGTCTGAGGTCAACTTATGACGTTCGCTTGGTTTTTACATTCAAAAACATCAAAATGAATAAGTAATAGGCTATTTTCTACCCTAGTTTTGAGCCTAGCTCAAAAACGCTCTGTTTTTATGGGCGTCTCGAATTAAAGACTTGGAAGTAAACGCCCACTGCTTTGAGTGGATAACAGTTTTGCATATTATAATGAGTTTCGTGTAATGCGCGAATCGGTGGGCGGGGCTAAACCGGCCGTGTTGAAGTAGGCGTTGATCTTCTTCTGCGGGGGTGGTGTTTTATCCTCTTTGTCGTCATAGTTCCCCACTTTGAAAAACGAGTCGTTTGCTGAGCCTGGTGTCAATAAAAGCTTTTATTGGACTAACAAGGACGTTTTCAGTTCTGAAACTTACAGGATATTCTTATAATTTGATGACCTCTTAGATGTCAAAAGCTCAAGGAAAATTTGATTTCTCAGTTCTTCACCCCTTTAAAATAAATACACCATACTGCTTTGAATAGGACATGGCTGTTTAACAAATGTGATGTTTTTCTGTACATCAGCAGATCCAAACACCGAGTCACTGCCTAGGGAACGTGCGCGGGAGCGTGACCGTGGCCGCTCCCACGAGAGGAAGCATCATTCATCCTCAGCGGCAGAAAGACAGCAACGATACTACTCGTGCGACCGCTACGCCAGCCATGAACTCGGCCACAGCGTGTCCGCCGGGCCCAGCCGGTCCACGTCGCCAGGAGAACCACATGACCCAAACAGGCTTAAACAGGTCAGGTGGTTTCTCTCGGTCACTCTAGCTTCTACACGTGCTGTTTTGACAGGGGCTCACTCTTTCGCTTCTCTCTGTTGTGTTTCAGGGAATTAACACAACTAAAGGAAATTCAGTCACTCATACCTCAGGCACCAGCACTCCCTGCCGTGGGCGTAGACAGCTCCCTCAGACGCCCCTTACCCCTCGGCCTGCTGTTGCCTACAAGACTGCCAACTCCTCCCCGGTCCAGCTCAACACTGCCCAGTCTACAGGGCCCTGCCCCACTCGCCTTAGTCGTGGCCTGTCAGAGCATGATGCCCTACTCAGTGGTAACGCCCACCGCCAATCTCCCGTGCCTGTCACTCGTATCAGCTCTGACCCCAACTTAGGTCCCCTCCAGCAAGACTCGAACTTGTCTGAAGCGGACGACTTCCACGATGCCTTGAGCACGTACGGTGCGGGCCGCTCCCCCAGGACTGCACTCTCCGTCACCCACACGTCGTCAGGTGCGACCCCCACTTCCACACTGCTCTCGCGCAGCCAGAGCGGAGTCCCCAACGGCTATCACTACTCCCTCGGAGTGAACTCAACACCCGGTTCGAGCGGCAGAGCATCTGGAAGCTACCAGGAGACCGAGAGAGATGACTGGTGTTAGCATGATTCAATCTAGCATGCGTTTTATCGTCTTTGCCCTGAGAAGAGGAGCCTATTTTTGGAGGAAAACAAGAGTTATGTCCACAGTTTACACTGTTTTCTGCCCGTTACCATCAGATTGAGCACATAAGGTTTTTTAAATGTGTACTTCTCTTGTTTAGAAAGAAGCAGACATCCTTGTCACTGTTTACGAAAGTAGCGGCAATATGGAAAGCATTTGGAGGTCTTGATAGGTTTCAAACAGAACAGTTTAGCCTCAAGTGACACTCCCCACTGCTTTTAATTTAATTAAGGCTGATTCCAGAAGGGTCACAAGGGAGATGGTCACATCAGCTGTGCCTGTGATCCAGACCTCAGACCTCAGAGAGGAAGATGCCCAAAAATACAAGCTATGATGGAAACACTCTTGATCAGTTGTGTGGTAAAAGTGAGATGTTTAGTTGTTGTGGTTTGAGAGGTTGTTTAGACTCTTTGCACAGGACGCAATGACTAAATAAGTTAATTCTAGGGATATTGGCTCTGTGTCCACCAAAACGTTTGGCATTTTTGTTCAGTGTTTGCAATGGAAGCTCCATCAAGCGTTTATTCCACACTGAGTGTTGCACGCTTGATGTTGATGTTCAACTTTGGAGAAAACGCAGCGCTAATCAATCTCTTCTTGCCCAGTCGTCTAGTCGCAGTGGAGGAGAGGTGGGACAAATACCACACGACTAACTGTCACAATCTGCTTATACAACTAATGATCAACAATGGTCTCAGAGTTTCCATGACCATACCAGATGACATCGACATCCCTGGACTACCACATTACTAATATAAAAAATAATGCTTGGAGGACATTTATTTTCGCAGTGGGTCTACCAGATAAACAGCTAAACACTGCACCTCCGAAAAGCGTCCTCAAGCGCCCACAACTGGGCATTTTCAGAAAAGCGCTCTTTGGTGGACACACAGCCTTAAGGTTCTTGCTGCTGTAATTCTACATCCTTCTAGCATGAGTGGAATAGACGGTCAGCTCCCACCTCCTGAAAAAAGGCCAAATTGAACTCACTTTTCTATCAGACTGCAGTAGATTGAATATCTTTTCACAGTGTTCCATTTTGTACCTTGTAAATGATCCGAGTGTAGCTGGACATTACATAAGGTCTAATCCTTTTCTTACTCTTGAGAGGTAAGATACCAAGTGCCTAAATTTTACGATTTTATTGCCACATTGGTGTGCAATGCATCTCAAAGTATTTTGGCCTGAAAGAGGCAGTGAACAGATGCTGTATGGTGTAGGTTAAATGTCACGGATATTTGTTTCTTAAATGTACTTTAGCATGTATTTGAGGAAAGATATTGCACAAAACAAAGACTGTAGCAGTATAAAGATAGTTTAGGTGAATGTTGATGATGTTGGTCTTTTCAGAGTGTATTATTAAAACAATTCAGGGGAAAATAGATGATATATGAAAAATGCTTATACAGGTGATTTATAGAGGACTGAAAGGATGATAGAAGGTTGTATTTGTTGGTGGCTGTTGGTGTTAGTGTTGTTTCCAGAGGGTGTATTGTGAGCTCACGCCAGGATTTAATTAGAGGAGGAAGGTGAGGGAATTGAAGTGCTTTATTGACTTCCACTTGTATCTATTATTCACCACGCAAAATGCTTCAGTGCAACCTATTTGAAATAAAGAGTATGTTGTATTCTCTCATTAAGTGAGATATTGTAATGTTTTTTGAATTTTAGTTAATAAATCGATTTTAATTTATTCAGAGAAGGTGAATTTTACTCTGATCCTGCCCATGTTTTCTGTTTGTCGTTTCCAACCGTGTCTTTTCTATGTAAGGGGTTTATTAGATGGTGGTATTTTTAGGGTGAGCCTGCAATAGAGCGCAACAGTTGCTGTCCACTTTTTCATCTGTTTTGGTTCTGGAAATGTTTTATTATACATTGTATCCACAGGAATTCCAAGCAAAAAAGTATTTGAAGCAAAATAGTGAATGAAAATTGGGCAAAAGGTAAAATACAATGAAGGAATGAACTCCTCATCCCATGAAGCTATAACTTATGACTTACAGTATAGACCTTATGTAGCCCCGCCCCTTTTCAGCATTGCACTCGTTGTGTTCAGTCTTTCGGTTTGTATTTCCACAGCATGAAGTTAAGATCTTACGGATTTATGAATGAACGGATTTATGATTTTTAAAATGTCCCCGGTTTGCTGACATTTGTTATGACATCTTCAAACATTACAAAGCTCATGATAACTTTCATTTACTCTACAATAAGTAAAGCCACTTCACTAGCTAATTACTCTTCGACAGCAATGCCATAGAAATATACAGAGGCACTGCAAAAACGAAAGTTCTAACACAAAATTCTAAAGATGGCTGCACGCTTGTTTCTCTGGTGCATAAGGTCTATAAAGTTATTGGAAATGTAAATTGAAAGATTTCTATATTGATTTTTTTTTTTAAAAAGTATCCTACTGAGAAAAATAAATTAAAACATATTTTGATGGGATTCTCTTGATTGGCGAATCTGTTAATGAGTGGTGTACACAGATTTAATTATTAAACATCCATGTATAGGCTACATTATGCGCTAACCACACAGAATCTCAACATTCATGATAATATGGTAATTTGAAAGGTTTATACATTTGTTAAAATATCGATTTCTCTATGGAGAAAATGAATGGAATCTTTACCTGTGGAACATGACTGTTGCGCTCTATTCCATAAGTGCAGGGAAATGTTGACTGTTTAGGTACAGTATAGGGCTATGCAACAAAATGACACTTTAGGACTGCTCCTCATCCTGTAGCTTTACCTGCACTCAACACACTCTAGCTTTAGCACCAGTGGGACCAATTCACCGCTTCACAGAGATCTTGATATACAGGATGTGTAGCTCACCTAAAAATGCATTGCTGATTATGCTTGATGTTGATCTGCCCTCTGAAAGAATATGAAATAATATAGTGGTGGTATTTGTACTGGTTGCACTAGGAAGTGAACCAATGTAGTTTTACGCAACATGTCACTTAAAAAACGGATGGTTAATGTTAAGACATTTGATTTCTTTATTTTTTACGGTACGTGATATCCTAGTGAACTGCCTTTGGCCACCATTTCCTTGTTTTGGGATGAGATGTGGAGTGTTGTGATTTACCCATTACCCAGTAGACATTTGATTTTCCCTTAATTTAGAAATCACCTTTCCTCTTTAAAAAAAAAAAGAATATATATATATATAGATATATATACCAGGTGCCAAATTTATTACAGCACTAGTTTGTCTCTGTGTGCTGTATAGGCTACTCTGTCCAACTAACCTGTGGCTAATCTCTTTGGATGATGTCATGTTTGCATGTTATGATGACATATGTGCATGTAGGAAATTGTATATCTTCATTCATGTTTTTCTATGAGGTGGTAAATGGCTGCAGGTTTTTTTTTTTTTTTAAGAAACAATCTTTGATACACTTACCCCTGGATTTCTGGGAGAAAATGAAAAGGCCCTTCACTTCTCAGTTTGTTGTAAAAAGGTTGTTGAACAGTGGAGCGATGCACAGAGAGACTGCCTCACTCCTGTGATCTGACGATTGATCTATGATGCCATCTATTTCTGCTCATTGACTCTTATCAATCTTATAATTTCTACCATTTACATTTTGTATGAAAAAACCATCACTGAACTGAGAGATATATGGAAATAAATCTTGGGGAAAAAAATTGTCTTTCTTTAATATTTTCTAATCAATTTTATTTTGGTAATGAGATGTTTGTGTCATGGAAAAAGCTGAACCTGTGAAATGCAAATGTCAAATGTACATACAAATTAATATATATATATATATATAATTAAATATTACATATTTAATCCATTTATTTCATGTTTTACATTATATAATATGAAATGAGCACAGTATGCCTCTGCCATTCTCATGTCTCGAGATGTTAATGATTGTTGGGATGACGCATCTCATTGGCCAGTGGCGTGAGTGTGGGCGGAGCCCCTTGAGCAAATACTGTCCAGATTTAGGTGTCTGGCGGCAAGCGCGAGAAGTGCGCAAGGTGTTCACAGAGGCGCGTTGGTAAAAGTGACCAAACTTCAACGGTAGACACGTAACGTTACCACTCCAGTATTAACGGCCTCAGACACATTTCATTTACATCTAAACTATTTAAAATGCGATGAATAATTACAGTGCTTGTCTCGCGGCTCTCTAAATCAGGTAACGTTAAACATGATGCTTACGCCTGTGGTGTGGACAGCTGTTTTATTTAGTTTAGTAAAAGCCACTATCCCGGACACCGGTCCAACTGATACACCAGACATGGAGAGCGGTTCGGGGATATTCCTGACAGGTAAGTCGTCAACATTTAATTAAATACAGTATTGTGTAGCTCATAGAGTAGGCTAAATTGTTCGTGTGTTTACATCTGTTGACTGACCACTAATGTTGCTAATTTGCATGTTTAGATAACTGGTAAATTCGTTAAAAAGTTCACTTTTGTATTAAAATAATTTCTAAATTTAAAACGTGAGCTCGGAATAAATGAAGGAAATATACACTTTCTCTCATACATATCAACCGCCTCGATGATGAAAGTTCTTTCATGTACAGTAGCCTACATGTTGTTTTACCTTTATTTTTCATGTCCAATGTTTCCCTCTGGGAGCCGCTGTTGTTTAAACTTTACTGTACATTAGAGCAGGTGCAGGTACTTCAGCAATGAACTATTTTGACACCCCGCCTATTTAAATCACACTACTGCTGTTTTTCCAAACATGAGGGCTGAACTCACATACATGTTAAACACCGGACAGTGATTCTTGCATGCAGCACCTCACCCATTTTCACTGTTTTTGTCCAAAACACGTTTAACAGATTTGTGGCAGATGTGAGGCCAATTAGTTCCAGCAATTTTGGGAGAAGGTAGAGGCTGCCATCATCATCAAATATATAGTGCCTTGAATTCTTATCTGAATTCATTAAATCTCCAAGAAGGCTTCTTTGTGTTTATTATGCACAAGCAAATGCATTTAAAAAAAATATGCTTTGGTTTAACCAGATGTTCTTTTACTTAAAGGGATTTCTGCAACTAAATTGTGTTTATGCGTCATCTGTCCCCCAGGGCATTGTTAAGGAACTTTGCAAATGAATCAGCTTTTTGCTTCCTCCAGTACCACTAGCGACTAAAAAAGCTTATTTTTGCCATACAGTCTTTGGTAACACTTTATTTTACAGTGTCCTTGTTACATATGTTACATGTACTTACCATAGTAATAACAGTAAAGTATGCATAATTACATGCAACTAACCCTCAACCAAATCCTAATCCTACCCTAACCCTATAGTAAGTACATGTTGTTAGTTATTATTAATCAGTACTTAAATGTATAATTACATTGTAACAATGACACCTTAAAATAAAGTGTAACCCAGTCTTTTATATTATTGCTAGTTGTCACACAATATATTGGTACCTTTAACATCTTTTAACGGCTGATGTTAACCATTATTTATTTCTCTATCAATTTGATAGTGATTAAATATCAAAATTATCGGCTTATTTGTATCAGCCAAAAAAAAAGAATTTGTTTTATATTATTATTATTATGTTGTTACTATTATTATTATTATTAAGAAAAAAAGAGGAAAGATTAAATATTCGCAATGTGTTGTAGTTTTATTGTTAGTAGTATACTGATAATTCAGATATTAGTGTGGCAAAAGCAAATATAAAACAATTAATAATGTGTTCCAGGTCATAAACTAGCAATTTTGGTTGATCTCTATTATGAAAACTTCCCAAGTTCCCTTACAGTTTTTCTTAAAAAAAAAATTACACTGCAATAACTGCCCACTCCCTGGGCTCATTAAGCGACTTTATTAGTTTTAGCTCATTCTTCTTTTCAATTGTTTACCTTCTGTGATCTCAGCAAACAACCTACAACAAGGTTGGCTTGGCTTAATAAACTCAGATTTTACGGTCAGGCTGACATATGAACGGGTTTATTAAATCCAGACGCCAGCTGAAGAGTGTATGCAATCACTGAGATGACTTGTTGTCACTGTGCTATAGCGTGCCATGAAAAGCCCATTTAAGCTCAACAGGTTCAGACCGTAAGGCCTGTAGTTATGTTAAGCACATGGCATTCAGCCTTCTCCAGGTAGCTTTATAACCAGCACTTGACTTTGTGAGGTAGACGCCAAGTTATTTAAAATTTTATAGCCGTTATGTCCATGCAGTAAAACCCGTCGTGCTCGTTCGGGCTGTGTTGTTTCTGCGAAATCAAAACCCACTTGGAAATGTGATGAAAATATGATCACCAATGATTCTTTCTGACAGATGACATCATGTGAATGCCGCCCACCATGGAGGTGTGTGAAAAGTGTGTGTAAACAAACTGAGATGACAAACACTTTTGCTTGGTGTTGTGATCTCATGCTTTTGAAAGTGTATCTTATCTTGTTCATCAAAGCTGCTTTTACTGTACTTGAGTTGCTTTGGATCTTTTGACAGTCTTGATGAATTACGTTCTTTTGTTTGGTGTCCTTTTCTCAACTCGATTCATTTTGTTTGAGTTGGACACATGCAAGTTTCTTTAAACTTAGTTTTGTCCAACCGAAAACAAAAGAGTCACATAATAAAACCTCTTTATTTGGCATGAGGTTATTTTACTTCATTCAGATCACACTCACAAAAAAAAATATTTTTTTATGAACGATTTGACCTTCATTTTTATTTTAATAATTTAGTCCTGTAGGGGATCATAATTGGCTAAGGCTGTTGTTTTCCATAAAATACAAGATTATCACATGCTGCATAACAAAAAAAATTTCCATTGTATTTGAATTCAGGATTGTTGTGCTGTGGATTAAGGAAAATAGAACCATATGTTAATATATGAATAACATGAGTCTTGGATGAAAGAGAGTGCTTATTCAGCAGCCAGAATAGTTTCTTAAAGCCTTAAAGAGTTAAAGTTTCTTAAACATTACGGTAACAAACATTTTATTCAGTACATTTTTCTCACGTCACACTAAAAACTCCAATCTGGTCTCTGTCGGTCTCTCTATGGGATGCTGTATGTTATAAGGCTAGGCCTATATGATTGATTTCAGTGATGTCATATATAAGCCAGCCTGTTTTTAAATGGGCCAAAATGGAAATTCTGCTATCATTTATCCAAACCTGTTTGTCTTGGTTTCTTCTGTGTAACATTTTTTTTTCTGCCCATATAATGAAAGTCAGTGGGTTTCAACATAGAGGTAAATTTGTGCCAAATTTGTCCAGCGGCTGCGCGACATGGACAAAAAAACTAAATACTATACTTTTTTTTTTAATCAATATTGCAATTTCGATTTTATTTTGAAACAATATTTCCTTACACACATACTTGTGTGTATAATTTTTTTATAAGCCAGCTTAGTTGTATTTGTGGGCACCATATCTTTTCATAAATAATACATGACAATGCCAGTTATTTCTTTATGCCTTAACTCTTTTCGTATGATGTGCAGTTCGCAAATGCCTGTATTGGTTTTTGTATATCTGGTTTGGAAGAATCTTTTTCGCATCTCGCATATGACACAACGTAGTACGCTGCGCTTCTTGCGCTTCTTTTTACTTTTTAAGTTGAACTTCTTTTACTTTTCATAGTAAAAGAAGTTCAACTTTTAAAAAACGCGTCTCTAGACCTGCGTCTCATGTTTTTAACCACAAAAACACGTTCTGTGTCTAAACAGCAGACCTGAAGTTTTTTTTTCCGCAGTGATAGTTTGACAGGTCTTGCAAATTTCCTGGCTCTGATACATCATCTCTCCTGCATCCAAAATATTCCCAAACCACATATTTAGATTTTTTTTTTGTCCTGAATTCACCTTCCTTGTTGCTGTGCTTTCTTTCATGTCATAATGGTAAACCCACTCTGTCCTGTTCTTGCGCTATATTAAGGCTCGCTGCGTTCAGATTGTACACTTAGAGGGCTGGTGGAAAAATCATGTTTTCTGCGGTTTAGAAATCGTGCATGCTCACATCGCGATTGTATTATGATTTTGATCGCACAGACCTAGTCCAGCATCCTTTTGGACCCCATTGACTTTCATTGTTTGAACATTCTTCAAAATGTCTGGGGACTACGAATGTAAATTAGCCCAGTGGTTATATTCCGGCATGTTTACGTCTGCTGTTCTTGTTCTTCAATTCAGATGTTCATTAATGTGCATTGTCCCTATCAAATAAATAAATAAATAAATAAAATGTCTTTGGTTCCACAGAACAATTCTTGGATAAAATATCACTTTTGACATTCTCCATCTTGTATGTCATATTGAGGCCAAGTATTATCCAGATTACATGGTTTGCATTCCTAAAAAGCACAATGCTCTCTGGTTAAACAATACCAATGACTACATTGGTTTGTTTTGATTGTGTTAAACTGGAACCTGCCAGGTTTTGTCCTTGTCATCCTGATAGGGGATAATTGTAATGTTGGCATCGTTTACATTTGAGGCCCTCATAATGCCTCTGGGTCAGTCAGATTTGTAATTTATTACCACTTTACGTTACACTCAATCACCGCTGTAATGTAATCTGCAACGGCTGTGTCAGGCAGACAGACAGCTGGGGGGAAACCCATAAATCAGAAAATAGCCTAATCATCAAATCAGGTTCTTTGGTGTGTTTTTTTTTTTTTTTTTTTTATGTCCAAAGAGCTTTTCAATGGTCATGAGATACAGATGGGATGTCGATATAAACATGCCACAAATATGACAATTTTTCTTGTGGGTTTGACACTTGTTGAGGCCGGTTGAGATTGTAAACAGCGCACAGCTGCCTGTAATGACACATTGCGGGGTACTTTGTCTCTTCAAATGGCTGTTGATCCAAACAGTGAAGCAGAAACCATGGTAATATCATGTTAGCAAGGAAGAAAAAAAATGAGAACACCTGGCATCAATATGATTTTACATCTCTAATAATTAGAAAGAGAAAGTTGAAATAACTACACTTTGTTGTCTCTTATTTTCTAGTAACATTCGTTTTTTTTAAACAGATTTGAAAGCTTCAGTGGTTTCCCGCATCCAGGTGGGTAAAGAAAAAAAAAGCATCCAAGGAAAACACCCGGTGTGAGTTAGAAGCAGTGCCTCTCTGCTGGCTGTCTGACAAGAGCAGGCCTGCTGTAGATTTGTACCTAATGGTGCTCTTGGCACAGTTTTGCCTTTAGCCAAACTTTAAAACTATCACATTATTCTAATATATCTTTTAAAAAAAAGTGGGCATCTAACTAAAATAGCAGTCCCAACATCCCTGCATGTATTCTGCACTGAAATGTATGCCAGATGATGTCATGCTGTTCATGAGCACTTAAACACGCACTCATGTATTAGACTATTCAACCGACAATACAACCTGTTTCTACTGGCACACACTGGGGCCCATTGACTTGTGGGCACTATGAATGACATCACCACAAACCAATTTGGGAAAATAAATATTCTGTTAGAACATATGGGCCAAATATGGTGCACACATTGCTGTGTAAAGACCCTCTGATTATAATATCTGTGTATAACCAATGGTGTGTTTAATAATTAGCAAGCATTATAAGGTGAACCTGTTAATGCGCACAACAATCTGTAGCCATAACTGTAGCCTTTCATACTTTATTGGTAAACTGTTGTTTATTACTATTTGTTGTTGTAGAGATTATGAAGAGGTTTAGATTCTTTTAGAGAATCATGACTAATGGCTACTGTTTGAATTATGACAAGCAAGATAAATGCCGTCAAAACAAAAAGCTTTTTTTTTTTTTTTTTGGTCTCTACTTATTTGTGACTTGTCAAATCTCTCAAATCTCTCTGCTTGACTAATCTTGAATAATGACATGCTTTCAGGTGGAATCTGAGGTCAGCTAACTTCTCAAGTCAAACCGGCAGGTTCTGAAGCTCTGACACACATTTGTGCATTGTTTTCTTTCTTTCTTTCTTTCTTTCTTTCTTTCTTTCTTTCTTTCTTTCTTTCTTTCTTTCTTTCTTTCTTTCTTTCTTTCTTTCTTTCTTTCTTTCTTTCTTTCTTTCTTTCTTTCTTTCTTTCTTTCTTTCAAATGGTCTGAATAAAATATTCAACTCCTTATATGTAACAACCTTATATTAGCAATAGCCCTGTAAGTCAATATGTCCTCATTAGGTAAAATAGGATTGCTAGATAAACTGTGTGTTTTATATGTGCATCTAAGCTTGATCGCAATTTGATTATATGTGGTTCTATTGTCTTCCTCATAAAATATAATACCTTCCAAACACACTTTAAAGACATAAAATCATTTCTTAAACGCAATCTACTAAAGGAAAACATTAACTAAACACATTCAGCCCTTCAGTTCTCTTACAGTCTCATCAAGCAGATAAGCAAGGTGTGATTATTCAAGAATACAAGCCATTGTAAATCTGAATATTTACGCAACGAGCTGTTTGTTGTGACGACAAGCAGGACCTCATCTCCTTTAAATTGGGAAGTGTGGACTTTACTTATCGTTGATGCCATATCTAATTTGATCCAAATGAAAGGAGTAAGCATGATTTCTATGTGTGTTAAAGAGTATCTATAACTCTTTTATTAATGAACACTGCCAATGATTAGCCTTCGTTATGTGTACGTCCATGTCATACTTAAAAATTCGATGAGGGCATGTGTTGTTTCAGTCATAACATCATATTTCACTCTGTGAACAGTTTACCATGACATAAGTGTCTTCAGACGGCGAGTGGGTTGTGGTCTTATATCAGGTTGTGTGTTATTGTTTCTGACCAGTTTAAAACCTGTCAATGTACAGATGCTGTGGTCAAGAGAGATGTTTGCTAGCTGGTCCAGATTCTTGCTTTTGTTTGGTCTCTGAAGGTCTAGCTTGAAGGCTGACTTTGGTGGGGGGCAGTCTTAGCCCAGCCTGTAGGGTGCACGGTAAAACCCTGTCAAAATTTTACAAGAGGTTTTTACAAGATACTAAAAAGCCATGTTGGAGCAATTCCTGGTGTTGTCTTGCCCTTTTAGTGGCCTTTTATGTGATAAGGTTGACCCCTATGTCACGGAAACGCAACATTTGTTAAGAACAAAGTGGATTGTGGATTCATTGCGGTTGTTAGTGTTATCTCCAACAACGAAGTTTAGTCAGATTCAGAGAGCCGCTAGACTTTGAGAGTAAACTTGATGTTTCCTCTGTAACTTAATCTTTACAGTCTGGCTGGAATGTGATTGCATAATATGATATAAAATAAAACAATATGTACTGGAATGACATATAATAATAGCCTATTTCTGTATTCGTAGATCTCCATATTCACCCTTAATGGGCCTCAAGATGGAGTTGAACATCATGTCATCCCCCAAAGGTCACACACACTGTTCTTCTAATGTTTTTTAAACTATAACACTATCATTTTGTGCCTTTTCCATCAATTCACTCTGCCTTGGTTTATGCATGTTTACACAAATACCCCAGCGCCAGATGTTTACCTTGCACCTTCCAATATCTCGTGATTATGCATTATTAAAGTAAAATCATTTTCAGAGTATGTCTGCAGCTGTATATTTTTCCAAGTTAAAATTAATCTTTTTTTTTTAATCAAATATGCATCTCAAACAATTTTCCTAGTCTGCCCGCCAAACCTCAACTAAGGTCTTATGCTGAGTTACGCAATATAGTTCGTGTTAGGATCTGTACTGTTTTCCAAAGCTTCGTATACATAGATGTAGACGGTGAGCTATATAAATATTCCTCAAATTGCTTTCTAGGGGGGAAAATGATTAGTTGGCTCATGTTCAAGATAGAGGCATGGGCTTGTCCTAAATGATGGATCTCCTTAAATGATTCCCAAAGTAGCTGTCAGTCTGTTTGTTTTAGTTTTGGTTGATGAAGTGGTTCATGTAAGATCACAAAATCCAATCACATTTATAGGTTTGTTAATATGAATGAAATTATGCTGCTAATGACCATTTATTTTGGAAAATTCTACAAATAAAACTAAAGATAAAAACAAAATTGCAAATTACAGATCTGAAAACCTAGCCATCTGATGAATGTAATGTAATGTTTTCTGTGCAGTGTTTGTGCTGGCATTGTTCACTCTCTTTCAGACGTTCTCAACGTTTCTGCTCAGCTTGTAACAGGCGTCTGTAGCATCAGGGGTCTGCTGCGAGCTTGTGTTCTCTGTTTTTCTCATCTGGTGCAGAACACAGGTTACAAGCAGTCACCCTCTGACCTACAAAACACCGCTCCCTCTCATGGACCTTTTACACACACACACACACACACACGCACGCACGCACAAACACACACACACGCACACACACACACACACACACGCACACACACGCACACACACACACACACCGGGTGATTTTCATTTCCATACCCAAACTTCACCACAAAACACATATTTATATGCATTGGTATTTATCAAAAAAAAAGTATTTATGATCAGTCCTTGAATTTAAGTCCAAAATGGCACTATGTCTTTTTTTGGCACTATGAGAAATGGTTTACATTTCTCAAAAATACTGGATTGCTGAAAATAATATAAACATTTAGGACTGGACAGTATGTAAGAGCTACATATTGTGAAGCTGTTTTTGTACTCATACCAGATTATGAATAATGTTTTTGTTTGCATCAAGTTAAATACTTCTTTTTCTTTTGTAATTTTTGTTTTTGTAGACTTCAAAGTGAACATTTCTCCATCTTTCTTCCTGTACATTTTACAAGTTGTCTAGATTCACTTGTATCATAATATATTATAAATTATTTTTTAAATAATTTATAAATTAATAATATATAAATAAATTAATAATATAAATTATCCCCCCCCCCCCCCCCCCCCCTATATAGCTATAGCAGACATTAGTGTAAAATGTCAATTTCCAGTTAGATTTTTCTTTTAGGTCAACTACTGTAAGAGCAACTGTTCCTTGGTCAACCAGCTTCACCACAAAGACCACCTTGGTCAACCAACCTTTATTTTGCTGCTGAATGGCATGGCTGTACTTGTCCAAACCAGAATGGAAGTTCATGGTCTTTACAGCGGTGTAGTGTATGTTTCTAGTCTTAGACTTTTTTGAGATAACAGTAGACAACTAATTTTTATGGTTGGATAGGTGCTACAAAGACCATGTTTGACATGGATATTTGACAACCGGCTAACACACCATCACATTCTAGACAGAGATGTCAGACCTCAACCATAATGCATATTAACTTGTGATTACCTCTATTCAGGTTTACAAAAAACCATGGAGAATTTGACCAGGAGCAATTTTAGTCATCTGTCTCCTGTTATTGTCTGCAGATGAGTATTCACAAGTGTCCATTTTGAGACAGACATGTATTGACTGGCTCTACATACATCTTTTTTTCTGACGCAATGCTGTTGTGCCTCTCATGGTTTTGGGCATTATATTTTAGACAGCTTAAGTGGAGGGATCAAGTCAAGCCAGGGTTATATATCGTGAAAATATCTGTGAAAGATGAAAAATGTCTCAAAAGTTTAAATTATTAAAGTTAAAAGTACCTGCTCCTATTGAGTTGTAGGAGTTATATTTTCAGATTGGCTTACTAGCATAGACATACTGCTTTATTGCACTATACTGCATGCAATTATTGTTATTATTATTATTTAATAGTATGCAAAACAAAAAGCATTATGCAATGCAAAACATTTTAAACAATCTTATGCTACATTGTTGCCACATGACCTCAGTGCATTTAATGTATAAAGAAAGGGGGGAGGGGGTCATGAAAAAAAAAGCTTCCAATGCCAGTCCATTGAAATGTTAAAATGGTGTTTAAAAAAAAGCACATTTGATACTACTAAAGATTCATTAAGTTGAATTGCATTGTGGTTGAATAGTGCACACATTTTGACAAATGTAGTAGGTCAGTCATATAGCATACTGTGCACAGTATACATACAATCATGCATACTACTTTATTTAAAAAAAATATCCAATGTCTTTCCAAGAGGAGAGGATATTCCTCATTATCACGGTCTCATTTGAGCTACTGTGGTTATCACACTACTGGAGAATTGCTTCTGATCACTTTTAAACAGCTGACAATCTTGAGTACTACTTCTCAGTTCAGATACTCTGAGTTTACTATCTTTCACAATTTAGGGCAAGAAAGCTGATACTACTTAATGATCCTTTAAGCTCTTGGCAGATGAACCACTGCACAGCTATTACAAGTAGAGTCTTTTGAGCCTTTACTCCAGAGTATTCCCTAAGGAACTTGCCTTTTTCTCTGTAGTCAAAAGCTGCCAAGTGCTGTCAATTCAAACCATTCTGAGAAGGTTAAACAGAATTCTAGACATGCCTGACTTAACTCCTAAGACTTAACAAGTCTCTCTGTGTGTTGAAAAGGCCTGCCCCAAAGAAATGCCATCGCCACATAAAGTTGTTGCGTGACTCCCTCAAATACTCACACCAGTTATCTTTGAGTGCACTTGCTTACTTATTTACTATATTTCTTGCTTCAGCAAGTAAGTGGAAGATCATATTTTTTCTTACTGTATGTTTATTTTCTTTTCCTCTCCCTTGAGTTTGAGTTCCCACTGGCACCCAGTAGACAATTTGCCCCCCTATATCCGGGCAGTTACTTACAGCCTGTATCTTTCATTCATTTTCCAGATGAGCGGCAGAGCGAAGAAAATAATTCTGTTAAGGCACGTGTTCTTATTTACACAGTCCTAATGAGTCCAGCAGGGTCCTCATATATCTTGTATAAAGTGAATATCCCTGGCCCTGCAAGGTTAAAGCCATAAAATAACAGATTCACTGTGAGATGGCCATCAAGTCATTTGAAATCCAATCTAATTACATTTTCCTATTACATTTGATTAATGTACAAGCACGGTGACTTAGAAGAACCTTTACCTGCTCTGCGGAAGCCTAAAGGCCTGTTCACACCGGGACGAATTTCGCGCGGGATATTCGCCGACGTTTAATGCCTCGTGACTAAACAAAGGGCGCCAATGTGAGTGTGCACACCGACGCGAAAAACGCCACCTGTAAAAGCGTAATTTTTTTTTAAACGCCTCGGGTTAGTTTTTTTGGTTTGACGCGCTGCGTCAGAAACTATCCGACCAATGAGATTGGCGCTTTTGCTCACGTTTCTGGAGCTTCTGAAGTTACAGTAAAACACAACTTGGGGGCGCTTAAACACAAAACGGTCTTGTCGAGCACACATACGTAACGGCGAAGATGATATACACCAAGTAGCGTCTACACTGCCGGGAAGAAATAAGACGAGGAAGATACAGAATGTAGAGCTGCTGGTCTCGTTGGTGTCGGAACATAAAGAACTATATGACAAACGCGACAGCAACTACAAAATAGGACTATTTCTGTTTACATTAAGCGCCATCTAATGTCAGGGAATGAATTTGCATGTTCACTCGGCTCATCGTCAGCGAAAATCGCTTGGGTGTGAACACAAAAAACGCGTTGGAAAACGCTGGCGAATAACGCGCGCCGATATTCGTCCCGGTGTGTACGGCCCTTAATATTGGACAGAAACAAATTTATCGAAGTGACCACATCTTGGGTTGTTACAATGCAGTGGTCTAGGGGAAGTCTTTAATCACTGATTATTAGTGCCATCCAACCTCAATCTCTTCAGGCTGCCCTACATAATTGGGGTACAGTAATTGAGCCATCCTCTGGCCCTTCCCGTACCATTAGTGTAATGCGATCCTGGAGGGAAGACGCTGCGGCAGGCGACTCTACTTCCTCCGATTATGGAGCTTCACAGGATCCAGGCGAAAGGGGCCCAGGGTGGATATCAGCTGATAGCCCTGCATTACTCTTGGAAATTAGCCATTTGGTTCTGGTAGGGCATTTTCGCCAAGGACAGAGCCTGATATGACCTCACATGGGGTGGTTAAATGGCTAAATAATCCATTACCGTGGGGTACAGGGTGACGACAGCTTCCATATGGAAGAAGAGTTCTCCGGGAAATGTAGTTGTGACTTGTGAAAAAGGTTAAGCATATGTCTTTCTACAAAGGCTGATTTTGTTGCATTTAAAATCCCAGTTTTTTTTTCTTAAATTGTAGTATTTTCTGCTGCTTTTTGCTTGACGGTTACTTTTTGATGCACTAACAAGCTCCAGATCAATAAGCTCTATCTGTAGAAGACATTCATGCATGTTATAGAAACAAAATCTGTTTTGGTTTTGTATTTTAATATAAGGTAGAGAGCCTTTAAATAATTTATAAAAACAGCTCTACTAAAATAACTCAAGGGACTCAAACACATCAGGAAAAATCCAAATGATTTAGTTGATTCGCTTTATGGTAATGGCTTGCATAATCGAAAGCATGAATGTCCTTTTATGTTCTTTAAAGAAATATGAATGACATAAGGTTTTCATAGGCAAGTCAAATGGAGAGTTTTCATAATGATTGGGGTGTGATGTCCCTCTTGCTCTGCAGGATTGTATAATATTCTGTATTCAAGTAAAATTGAAAGAAATACCCTGTAAAGCAGCTGTTTTTCTCATTTGATGAAACGTGTGAACCCCATCTCGTAACTTTATGAGAGCAGAATATTTTGGGAATTTTCAACTGGCTTTTATCAGTCATCACAGCAAAGCGTCGTTGTGTCACATGGGATCAATATGATCTCTGACCTCTCACCTGCCTTTGAGAACATGAGCTCTATGTCTGGTTTCTCATCTCCATATCTCCTCTGAGAGTGTTCATGGAGTCTGTATCACAGCCCATCAATCCAGTCTTTTTGAGGCAGTTTTAACCCTCTTTCAGCCACCTGGTAGGTCCAGGTGAGATGACTTCTGGACCTCAACATCTGCTTGGATGTTTCAACAAGCAGACCCTTCTCACAGAACACCCAAAACTACTATTAAAAAATAAATAAATAAAAATTCAAAGGGTTGTCTAAACATCTAGTTTTTTTTTCCACAATTTATTACTTTTATAGCCTGTCACTTTATTTTCCTTAATTTGTTGGTTGCTTTGGATAAAACTAAAACTGTTGTAAATGTACAATTGTTCTGTCTATTTGTAAGGTTGATAAACCTGCACACTTTTTTGAATTTCTAAACACTGCTTTACCAAGCGGACATTCTTGGCTTGTCTTCATTGTAATTATATTTCCTTCATTTCAAATTGCAATTCTTTGTTTCAAAGTCAGGAATTGAACTGGAATTTAAAAGGCATTTTCATTATAAATTCACATGAAGGCAAGCAGAGCTCATAGTCAGCATGCTATAATTTCTGTGTTGTCTCTTAATGAATCCCCTTTAAAACAGCACTGCTAAAACTGTTAAAGCTAACAACAAAATAACAAACAATTTATCCTTCTTTGCTGAGGTCTAAAAGCTTGAAATAAGCTGCACTGATAGCTGTACTGATTCTATATTACAGCATCACATCTTGTTATTATCAGCTAGAGAAGCCCAGTATCCGGTGAATGATAAAGAACATTGTTTTAAGATACTGTAGTGACTCTGTATCTATTTTTTGTGATCAAAGTTTGTGCCTCATGCATGCAGCATGTGACATGATGTGACTTGTGGCTAATTCTGGATTTTATTTAGTGTCTGCACATGCGATCCATCAACACAATCCCTGAGTGCCAGTGTTATGCGGTCTCTGAATGCTCCTCCCACATGATAGACATCGACATCTGGAGCCGTGTATTGGGCTCTTAGGAACAAAACTAACCGGCTTTCGCAGGATATGCTTAACCCACTGGGGTCTGAGGTGTTTTCTGGGCCCTTATTTCTGTTACTTGTGACATTTTCATGGCTAAAGTTTATTTACACTCTATACAGCCCCAACTCTGCTACAATAATATGTCGGCAGCATGTATGTAAAAGTTTGTAGTTTTGAGATAATGACGTTTAGGCGTGGTTTGGGAAAAAACAAAAAAGATTGTCACAGAAATAAGGTCATGAAACCCATACTGATTATTTATTCACAAGACTTTTGAAAAATGTATCACGTAGCCTAGAATATTTGCTTCAAAACTATGTGAATATCATCCTGACTACTTTTATTGACAATTTATTGATTTAAAATGTGTAAGACATGTTTTGTGTGAGAAAGCTTTATGCGAGGAGGTGTGAATACATCATGAATATTGATGTTTCGCACCTGAGAAAGACAAAGACCCTCCCATAATGGCCCTATCAGGTGCTATCAGGCCCTATCATTATGAGGAACATTGCACAAAGAATGAAGGGAAATTTAAAAAAGAATGGCTTTTAGATTGTTTGAATTCATTTACAACACAACATAATCCCAAAATACACAGCAAATGACAAAAAAGCACATTAGTAAACACACTGATCTAAAGACAGAGACTTGAACAGTCACGCACCTTTGTGCCATTCCTGAAATATACTGTAGTACATACCTGTCATTTCCAAGGTGTTTGCTTTTTCATTTTACCATGCTCATGTACAGAGACTCATGTGAATGTTGAAGTCAGCAGGACTCATCAGTGGCATCTGGTCATTTTTTTTTTTTAAAATAAACACCTGTGAACATGCTGATATCAAGAGAAACTATAGGGCTGCACGATTTTGGGAATACATTTTAGATTTTTCTGGTTAAAATTATGAAATTTACAAAATACATATATATATATATATGAACACCAATTTTGTTGTGCCTTGTAGGCATATGTGTAGGGCTGCATAAAATAATAACAATAGCCTAGATAGCAGGCAGCCTATAAATCGTTAAAAAGGAACACTTCAGTAACACTACACTAGAGAAAAATATATGGATTATCATGTTACTTCAAACGTTTCCATTCGTTAGGACGTTATGAAATGAGATTAGAGTAAAAACAGGAAGCCTAATGTTTGGTCCGGTTTGCTTTTCAAACGCACAGCGCGACTGACTCAAACTCACAGCGCGTGCAGAGAACATTCTCTGAAGTGATCGAGCCGCTCCAAACTATGTAACATTATTGTTATTATACATATCTACTTTTGAGCAGATATCCACAAACACAGTATTTAACAGTAAACACGGGTCTAAACATTATATTCACCATATTAGAATAAACACTCATACTAGCCTACTTTTATATCATGCTGTGTTTAATTATCGAACATAAAAACATTCTCGTGTCATACATGTATATACTACATTTAGCATTAGGCTTCATGTTTTTACTCCAATCTCATTTCATAACGTACATTTTAGTCTGGCACCAGTTTAACTACTGTAGTAGCTACAATGTAAAGTTTATGAAACAATAACATGCTTACTATTATGAGTGTCTTACCTTAAAGGGATAGTTCACCCAAAAATGAAAATTCTGTCAGTAATTACTCACCCTCATGTTGTTCCAACCCTGCAAGACTTTCGTTCATCTTCGGAACACAAATTAAGATATTTTTAATTAAATCTGAGAGCTGGATCAGTCCTCCATAGGCTTCTATGGGATTGAAACTTGCCGGCCCAGAAAAGTTATTAAAGACATCGTTAAAATAGTCCAAGTGACTACAGTGGCTCAATGTTAAGTTTATCAAGCGACGAGAATGCTTTTTGTGCGGCAAAAAAAACTAAAATAACGACTTTATTCAACTATTCATTTCCTTCTCTGTGGGCCTTGAGTGTGTTCACGTAGTGTAACAGCGCAGCTCCTCTGTGTTGTACGTCACACATAGGCTCACTATTGGCCGACGCTGGTCATGTGTGTTATGTGTGATGCGTTCCTTCACGTGGATATTTGCAGGTGAACAGCTTGTGCGCGTGTGGGTGTGGACACATTAGAACTAATGAGCTCGGGCTGGAGAAACTGTACATGTTGTTGCTTTCATACGGATTACTTAAACAGAGAATATTTGTTTTTGATATGATTTACATCATTTAAAAATGGAGACTTCAAGCTTTTTAAAGACATATGTTTCATGTCACAGTGACAAGCTTTCGCTGAGTTACAGATCATTTTCTGTCACGTTTCAGAATGAACTTCACATTGAGAGAGACGGGAGAACCCGCATCATGTTTATTTTCTTTATTTTACGAAAAGCACAACATTTTGTTTTTATTATTAGTGTACACAAATAAAAGAAGATATTTAACAGTTTTGAATAATGTATAACACTTGCCTGTATGACAAATCGACCGAGTTATTTGAGTCTATTTTACACTGATGAGAAAAAAAGAGTGACAATCGTGCCGGCGCGGTAGTCGACCCCAGGGGGTTAAGAAGATGCTGCTGATTCTGGAAAACATATTGTTCTAGTCCTTTTGGATCTGTCCTCACCCTTTGACACCGTTGACCATCAGGTCTTGCTAAGAAGACTGAGGGAGCAAGTTGGTCTGTCAGGGTCAGTTCTACAGTGGTTCTCCTCCTATTTATCTGGGCGTAGCTTCAGTGTTACATCTAACCAAATAAGGTCGGAGTCTGCGGATTTGGTGTGTGGAGTGCCTCAAGGTTCCGTTTTGGGTCCAGTTTTATTTTTGTTGTATTTGATCCCTTTGGGAAAGATCATACAAAGGGTCAGTGATGTTTCTTTGCACCTATTTGCTGATGATATTCAACTTTACTGCTCCTTTAAGCCGTCTGAGATCTGGAAGCTAAACTCCTTGCTCCTGTGTCTCGTCGAACTAAAAATATGGCTAAGTGATAACTCTCTGCAGCTTAATGCAGACAAAACAGAAACACTGGTTATTGCCCCTGATGTTTCAGTTCCAGGGATTAAACAGTACTTGGGTGACTTAGGCCAGTCTGCTAAGCCAAGTCTTAGAAACTTGGGAGTTATCTTGGACAAAGACATGTCATTAATGCAGCATTGTAAGCAGCTGACGAGGAACTGCTTTTTTCAATTAAGGGAAATATCTAAACTTAGACGTATGGTCTCACGAAATGATTTGGAGCTCATCATTCATGCTTTTGTGTCTTCGCGTTTAGACTACTGTAATAGTTTATTCTCATGTCTAAACAAGAAGGAGCTCTCTCGACTGCAATTAGTGCTGGTTCTAGTTTTCAGAGCCTTGCATGGTCATTCTCCTTTTTACATCAGTGATCTGATCCAGCCCTAAGCTACAGCCCTGAGGTCTGTGGATCAGAATCTGCTGAAGTCTATTGTCTATTGTCTATTGACTGTGTTGATACCTTCAAGTGCAAACTAAAGACTCATCTATTTGTTCAGGTTTCAAATGAGCTACTTTTGGGTTGATATGATCTTGTATTGTTGTCTTGGCCTTTTATATTATGTGTATATTTGGATGTAAATTTTCTGTTGTGAAGCACTTTGTGGCCTTCTGTCTGTGAAAGGTGCTATAGAAATAAAGCTTACTTACTTACTTTACTTCAGTTGTTTTGCACCATATGCCACTTTATTACTTTACAGGCATTTATTACTTTGCAATTCTAAGCTTTTCTCCAGAAATATGCCATATGTAAAGGCTTTTTCTGTTTGTTTTTCTTGTAGCATGTATTTTTGAGTTCTACACAATGAATAAAAGTCCTTTTCATCCTTCTGGTATTTTACTCATGTGAATTTAAATGGTTGCAATGGGGTATTATTTATTTCACCTTCTCATCTAAAGTTTTTATGCTTCTCATGAACATAAAAACATTCTCGTGTCGTACATGTATATACATTTAGCATTAGGCTTCATGTTTTTACTCCAATCTCATTTCATAACGTACATTTTAGTCTGGCACCAGTTTAACTACTGTAGTAGCTACAATGTAAAGTTTATGAAACAATAACATGCTTACTATTATGAGTGTCTTACCTTAAAGGGATAGTTCACCCAAAAATGAAAATTCTGTCAGTAATTACTCACCCTCATGTTGTTCCAACCCTGTAAGACTTTCGTTCATCTTCGGAACACAAATTAAGATATTTTTAATTAAATCTGAGAGCTGGATCAGTCCTCCATAGGCTTCTATGGGATTGAAACTGGCCGGCCCAGAAAAGTTATTAAAGACATCGTTAAAATAGTCCAAGTGACTACAGTGGCTCAATGTTAAGTTTATCAAGCGACGAGAATGCTTTTTGTGCGGCAAAAAAAACTTTTCCTTGGAGGGCTTTTCATCCTTCTGGTATTTTACTCATGTGAATTTAAATGGTTGCAATGGGGTATTATTTATTTCACCTTCTCATCTAAAGGGTAACTGTTTTGCATCAGTCTCGTCATTCCTCCTGCTTTTAAACTCTAAGCTGTCTGTGGCTCATGTATTTATGGCTTGACCGTAAGGGTTTTGCTTTTATTCTTTAGGTCACTCCTCGTGCAGCATCCCGTTTCAAATGAGCCTACTGAAGGATGCTTCTACCCACTACAAACCATTTTGGAAGAGTTATGAGAGAAGAACAGACTTTACTACCAGGGCAGAGCAACTCATTCGTCTGCCTTCAAATTATCTTTCCATCACTTTGTCTCAGGCACATTCTTTCCACACTTTTTTTGTGTCATTCACCCGTGGCCTCTCTAAGTGGTCTGTCCACCTCTGTATTTTGGAAAAGAGCTTGCACATTTCACCACAATTGTTGTTTGTCTCTAAAGAAAGATTCCAACAAGCATGTGTGAATAATCATGAGGGTCTTCGCTGCAGGGCATGGGCATAGATGAAGGGTCTTTAATTTGAGATGCAGTTGTGGCTTTTGATGCATGTCTTGTATAACAATACAATACTGTGTTATGGCTGTTGAGACACTACAGACAAGTTATTATCATATGCCGTTATTGCAGAATGCCAAACATTCCTTATTCTAGCTCTCTTACGTTTGATCAATTATTCTGATTATGCATCACATAGAGGTACAGACAGGAAATGAAACAGTGGTTGCATAATTAGTACTTTTATAGTTACTTTTAATTGACTGAAACCCTTTGACTACTAAAGCCGGGCATACGATTTTTGCTGTCGTACGAGCTTCACCCCCTCTCGGAAGAAATCATTGATGCTTGTATGGTCACGGCTCACAATGTGTGAGAGGAATTACAAGCCAAGCCGAGTATGTTACAACCACCTCCCGACCTCTCAATAATTTTTAAACATGTTAAAAAAATTCAGGGAGTCTGCCCGATTTTAACCAGCATATAGGCTGTCCCCTATTGCCAAATCACAACCACGTCACATAGGCTAGATCTATAAATATTATTATAGCTGCAACCCTACAGCATGATACACTGACACACACACACACACACACACAAACACAAATGCATAGTTGTTTTTGTTGAAAGGAATGGCTATGCTTTTCTCTGCTTTTCAGAAAATCATTTGCTCACTCGTCTTTTTATTTTCTTTCTTTTTTCTATCTGAAGCTAGCAGCTACATTGAAAGCTCTGCATAGGACCAAAGCTCATGCGATTGCCGCCAGCTCGCCATGCAGTAAAGTTGTGCCATGTACCAGCTGCTTTGACACGATTATCTGCTTATTTGACTCGTAACTTGTGCAATGGCTCACAGACTCCTGAGTGTCCGAACTCCTTCCTTAAGTGAAATTGTTTAAACTATGAAGATTATTCATTATTTGGTTGAGCCACCCTTTGTTGAGTAGCAAAAATTTAAATAAGATTAATTAATGAAATTATACTTAACTATTGTCATTTCAAATTAAAATTGTATTTAAATAACAAGGTAATTTTGATCAAACTCTTCTGTGTTCTAATTAAAATTTTTACAATTTTATTTTATTTTAATCTGCTATGAATGATAATAGCCGTAGTTTCAAAGGACACTTTCCACACTAGCTCTAATAACTTGTAATTGAAGAAGTTTGTCTTTTATCAGAGTTGGTTTATTGTGGCCTATTATCCACTCTGTTGCACATCCATGTGGCAGTCGTACGGCTTGCAGACATGATGTGTCCTTGAGGAATGTTCTCCTTGGCGAAGTCCATGCTCTCCCAAACACAGCCACAGGAAGTACTTTAGGCCCGAGCCTATGGAAAATGCTTGATTGATGGAAATGCATCGCTCACAGCCTGTGCAGAAAGTATTCAGACTGTATGCATTGTATGACCCCCAAATCAATCTTCCTTGTCATAAACACAGCTTTGATCACGAGCCTTGTTTTGAAACACGGACACCACGGTGCCCTCGGGATATGGCGATAGTTTACGAGTGCACAATTTCAAGTAAGAACGATTTCAGGCATCTGGTTTATGTTTTTTTTTGCGTGTGTTGTCATTTCTGTGTCATCTGAAACGGAGGGAAAATGCATCAGTCATTTTGCTATAGAGAACTTGGGTACGAATCGTTTAACCTTAACCTTTCCTAAAAGCGCGGAGTGTATCCTTTCTCTAGTTCCCTTTGTTCGCTCTTCTCCTCCTTACTGTTTTACTTTCTTTTCTTGAGTTTTTTGATAAATGATACCATGTTGCCATGATGCTTCACAAGCAAATTTCTCCAATTAACTCTCTATAGATTATAATCTAAATAAGTGGAATATCCTTGGCTTGTTAGGATGACAGCATCTCAACATCTGGACTGAAGTCATCTGAGCTTTGATGTGAGTGTGATGTCATATCCTCAGTATTTATGGATCTTTTTGTTAGTCTAAAGCAGGTCTTAACCTGAAAAGCACTTCTTTTGTTTTCAGACTTTCAGCCAGCAGGCTCGGTTTGTTGATATATCATTGTAAGAACAAGAAGTGAGCCAAATTCTCTCAGAATATCAGTGAAAGTTTCCATTGGATATCTTGCTAATATTGTTGGCTAGTGGTTCAGAAACAATCAAAGTGTTTTGAAAGATGGATTTTAGTCTGTGTCACCAGATAGGGGTCTCCATATCTTGTTTCCAACGTAAATCTGTGTGACCAATACAGCTTGACTAATTTCCATGAATAATGTGACAACCACTGTGGAATTGACTGGAGTGCAGCATAGAATCTAGCTGTCCATTTAGAACTGTTATATTTGAGAAAATGTAATTAAGGAATTGCTGAAATTTCTAAAATCAAAAGGTCTGGTGAAAGTTTGGAGCATGTTCACTTCGCAGTGTGTTTACTATGTGACTGGGGGGTGAGTAAGGGAAGAGGGAGATGTGTAATCCTGTTGGAGCAATGACATGTTCCTGGAAAAAGGCTTGCAGTCTTGGTGCAGTGCTCGTTACACAGTGTGTAAATCTGCCGTGGTCAGTGACGTGTGCATCTTCAGTCATCAGAATCCTCGCTTAACCTGTTGACTCACTCTTCTCCTTGTTAACAGTGTTTGCAGAGGCAGCCTTTTTTAAGTTTTCTTGATGTCAGTGTCATCATGTATAATTTTGCATGCTAATTTGACCTGTTTTTACATCTAACACTCACTTAAGTATTATTTTAAAACACTAATAATTGAATAATAATAATAAATGTATTATTTTGCAGATCTCAAAAGGAATATCCATTTTTCATACTATACGTTCAATAGTGTTAGTATTTTATTCTTTCGAAAGAAATCAATATGTCCTTGCTGAATATAAGTATTAAATTGATCAAAAGTGACTGTGAAGACATTTATATTGTTATAAAATATTTCTATTTCAAATAAATGCAGTTCTTTTGAACTTTCTGTTCATCGAAGAATCCTGAATTTTTTTTGTTATTGATAATAGCAAGAAATGTTTCATGAGCACCAGTTTGGCCTATTAGAATGATTTCTTAATGATCATGTGTCACTGAAGACTAACGGCTTAAAATGTATTAAAATAGTAAACAGTTTGTTCTAAATTGTAGCAATATTTCACTTTATTATTGTTTTTTTTTTACTGTATTTTTCATCAAATAAATGCAGCCTTAGTGAGCATAAGGTTTTCTCAACAACATTGAAAAATCTTACAGACCTCAAACTTTTGAATGGTAGAATAAATGTATAAATTAATATTTTCTATTTATTGTTTATCAGCCATAACACGTATAGTATGCAGTACAGTCAGAGTATTCTGCATGCAATACTGTATCCCACAATGCACTGCTCATCTTGATCTTTCATTTCAAGACAATCACCAATAGTAAAGTGCCCCTATAATGTTTTTGCAAATATTACCTTTTATGCAGTGTGTAATATAGCTTGCTGTCTGCAAAGTTTTAAAGATCAAAGTGCACAACAAATAAAGTTTTTGACTCCTAAAAGAAAGAATCAATTCTGAACTGCTGAAACGAGTCATCAGCACTTCTATTCTCACTTCCTGTCCTTTTATATACCTGCGTAACAATGTAACACATTTGCATAATGCCAGCCTATGATTTTCATTGAGACCCCCCCCCCCCCCCCCCCAACCCACGAGAAAATTAAAGGGCCCTATTTTAACGATCTGAAACGCGTGTGGCAAAGCGTAAAGCGCAAGTAACTTTGTGGGCGGATCCCGGCGCTGTTGCTATTTTCCCGGCGGGATAAATGCCTCTTGCGCCTTGCGCAAATCTAAAAGGGGTTGGTTTGAAGTAGCTTCATTATTCATAGGTGTGGTTTGGGCGTAACGTGAAATAAACCAATCAGAGCGTCATCTCACATTCCCTTTAAGAGCAGGCGCGCTTGTTCTAAAGCGGATTCCTATTATAACGGCGGATTTGCCAGGCGCGCCCCAGGAGGGGTTCACAGCCGAGGAGAGCAACGTTCTCGTCAGGGCCGTAAAACACAGAGAAGTGACATTGGGGGATGCCAAGCATGCGCCCTTAAAATAGCATAATGAACAACGCGCAACGCGCCACTGACTTTAGACTAGTTTTTTTTCTGGTCAGTGGCGCAATTGTTTTATAGAACAGCAAAATAGCATGAGGGAAAGTTTGAGCCGGAACACGCCTCCTCTTTGCGCTGAACCGCCCCGGGGAGCGCAAGTGTATTTCTTAGTTAACCGACGTGCGTCTGTGGAGGGAAAAGTCTGCTTTGCGCGGGTGCAAAATAGGAATGATACATGCGTCAGTGTACAAAGTCATTTGCGCCGAGTGCAAGATAGGGCCCAAAGTGTTTTTTGACCTTGAATGGATGTAAACCTACTGTAGGAGACTCTTTTACCTAAAATTGGTTAAAACAAATCTGTTTTTTATTGTTTTATATTTATATATAACAATTTAACCCATCCATGTTAAGTGGGTGTTTAAATTTAATTCTAGGCCTTCTCTTTCAACTTTGTCTTGTAAATGAAGATTTGCACTCCAATACAATGTCTGTGTTGATGGATCAGTTCTCACAGAGTCAGCTGGCTTCCCTGCCAGGTGTTTTTCAGACCTGTTCATTGCGAGCTGTGCTTTCTGAGTCACTTACTCTCATTTGATTAAATTCAGCATTCGGCAAGATTTATTTGTCGCATTTTGTACAATACTACACACTAAAACACAAGCCTGCAACCTGGAGGCATGAGATATTCACACACACATAAACATGAGCAAGCACACAGTATACTCTGTAAATTAAGACCTTCAGCACCCGCAGGAAATGAGCATGTTAAAGAGGGAACACAATGGTGGGCACTATGGGGTATGACTGCTCCGTTTAAGACCAGCTGACTTGTTATGACCCTCTAAACATTTAATGAAAGGACTGAACAGGTCGGTTTCTTTGTATGGTGAACCGATTTCCTGAGTGACTGTTCTCACACACAGACTTACCTCAAAGTTGCTAAGACTTCAACAGAGCTAATGATTAATATTGGAAAAATGCACCTACACAACAGAGCCTTTTGTTTACAGGCTCGGTTCTCATCTATACCTGCTGCGTTATCTAAAATAGATGTTTCTGGGATCCATTATGCAATTTAGGGTTAGACCTAGTCACCCTGTGACTTCCCCACCCTCCTACAGTATGTTTCAGCAAAAATGCTGAAGTTTTCTTGAAAATGTGCTTAAATGGACCTAACATTTTTTTCCCTTTACTTTTAATTATTTGTCAGAAGCAGTAGACCTTCTTGATCATCTATGGCAGGTGGCTAATCGCAGCAATGCATCAGTAACGCATGAAAATCGAAGATGTCCAGTCCTGCATGTAGGCCAGTACTCCACCCTCTCTGTACCACTACAGCAGGTGTTTGGACACAGGTACGTACACTCACCAGCCACTGACATTAAAAAAAAGTCTTTTTATTTTGTTCTTCAGTTTAGACACTCCAAACTTGGTGTGAAACATGTTGAAACATGTACATACAATATAACAATTTTGGGTCTTTGCTAGAATATCTACTTGGGTTTTTCTTTTTTTTTACTTTATATATGATATTCTTTCTTAAAACTAGTGTAATCATGTAATATCAGGTTTTCTCTTTTATTTATTTCTCAGGTTTGGTGATGAGTTCAGTTTGCTGTTGCGTCTGCGTAGCTCCCAGTCTGAAGACCGCAGTGTGCTGACCTTCCTCTGTCCAGACGGACACATTCTCCTGCAGATCCGCATCAGTTCCTACACCTTCACCTTCATCAGCACCCAACAACGACACTACGAGTGAGTCTTCACTTCAGTGGCGGACAGGGAGTGTTTTGGAAACCTGTTTTAAAAATTGCACTTTAATTTTATCTCTTGCATTTGCCATGAATATCTAGGACTCCCTGAGAAATATCAGAGAGTCCCTGATCTCTGTTCTTATTTATTTATTTATTTATTTATTTATTTATTAAGCAGTTAAAGCATCTGATCTGAACAATTAATCTCAGGGAAAAAAATTCATGACAAGAACACTAGGAAATGAGACAAGACTATCTAATTGCCAATGTTGAATCATTCTTAAATGAGGATTAACAGGGAACCATCTGAAAACTCAATTACTTGGTGGTCTTGATTATTTTGTGGTTCATACTTTGGTCCCAAAGCCGTCATCTTGGCAGGAAAAAGATAATTAAAAAGGCACATCTCAGTGAATCCTCTCATGTAACCACAGTCTGTTCTACTTCTCCTCTCTTATTTTCTGTTGCTTGCTTTTTAATGTCATTGACCTTCTTTGTTCCTCTTCCATGATGACAAAACCATTCTCATCATCTCCTCATTCTTCATGTCAGTAGAGTATTAGTTTTGGCTAATGGTTAATCTTAAACACAAGCACAGACCCCACCGTTTTGTGAAGCTCTGTGATATATTAAATCTAGATTTCTGTGACTTAAGCCAAGCCTTACAGTCGAGACGTATAAATGAGCCTTGAGATTTAACTCGTGGCCTCTCAAAACTAATATTTGGACCTGTCGCCTAATTACCCACCTGCAGGACAAAATAAATGGAATGCATTTTACCTGTTTGTGCTTCTCATTCATCATAAGGTGACATAACAATACCATAATGTTCTTACTGTGTTCTCATATGGTTTTCTGTTTATTTTAAGCTTGCATAGGCAAAAAAAAAAAAAAGTCATGTATCATTACACAGACAGGAAGTGTTGTGTGTCTGAATGTTTTGCCAGGAAATTTAATGGCTTCTACTTTTCTTGGGTTCTCCCAACTCTCCCTGTTCTCCGGGACTTTAACATGTGATTTGTTTAGCCCACCTTGTCAAGAAAACTAAATAAAGTAGTACGTTTTTCAAAACCTGTCCTGTCGTTCCCAGATTCCCTGTGGCAGTGCTGTCCGATGGAGGCTGGCACCGCGTGGCCATCAGCGTGTCCTCTGGCCGTTTGGCATTGTATGTGGATTGCTCCATGGTTGAGAGCGTGGACTGGGCCTATAAGGACGGTTTGGGAATATCCACTAATGGCCTGGTAATGGTGGGAGGAATCATTGAGGGGTTTGAGACCCCTTTTGAGGTCAGTTTCCAAACATAATTTTGTCTTGTGTGGTCCAAGCATGCAAAGATGTAGTACCTACTTTGTGTAGGATGAGAATATCCTTCATCTCACCAGCTCTCAGCACATGACACGTACTGTAAATACATCTCCAGAACGTTCCCAGTTGGCATTTAAACCCAAAGTCAGGTTTATGGAGGATGAGGGTCTCTCGTATAGGAGTTACTAATACCCCAAGCCGAACATCTGCATTTATACTCATCCAAGATTCCAGATGGATTGGCCATTTTGTTGCTGACAAGCACATTGAGATTTTGTATTTTTTATGCACAACTATCTGTTACAATTTACCAGCACAATTTCTTACATAAATAATATCTGATGAAAAATTTGAACAAGTATGATTTGTTGGTTTTCAAAAATAGCATGGAATAACATTTATTTTGCTGGCACTGCCATGTAGCACTCGTTTAATGAATGCTTTTATTAAATAAAATTATTATAAACTTGAAATTTGCCTATAGTGCAAGTATCCTAGTCTTAAATCTGAAGTTCCCAATTCCATTCATGCATTGTTCATACTGAGTGCCATATTTATTTGCTGTCGAATATTGTGTACGTAGTAAAGGAGTCGCTTCGAGTACCCTAAGTGTGATTGTTGACATTAACATTTTGGTGTCTCCGCTGTAAACAAGAAACTTATCTGCCATCTTAGATACCAGTCTAATTGAGCAAAGCAAAGTTAGCGACAGGAGATGTAAAATGTGTTTAGCTGGAGTGTCTACATGATCATAGATTCTAGATTATTACATTGCAGAACAGGAGACCCATGTCAGGTTAAGGGAGGAAAAAGCCATTTTAGCAGATTCTTTTGGCCTTTTGAAATGGATTTACTGTATGTTATGTTGTGTTCTGAAGAACATGCATTTTAATGGGGCTAGGACTCAGGAGTGTAGTTTAGACAGCTGTGCACAAGTTAAATGCCCTTTTTTAGTTGTGTTAGACAGGGAAAGTTAATACAGCATGAAGTCTAGGCTGAGTCTCAGAGAATTACATCATAGAGTCCAAACATCCCATTTACATACGTGCACACTGAACTCAGTCATAGGGTAACATGGTGAGAGTTAGCATTTTAGCACATTTCTTGACTTCTATGGCAACACTTTGTGATCATCATATTATTTGACGTTAACAGATTGCTAGACTATCATCTTAACTCATATCTGTTGTATTCATGTCTGACATGAACTCTTGCTGAATAATTGACAAATAATTTGCTCTGTTTTATGTAATGGTTGCTAATGAAAACTGTTAATATGTATGCATTATGTGTTTGTGTGTCTAAGCATGCATGCATTGAATGTATGTCATCTTGTGACCATATGGGTTGTATGTGTGAATCTGTATAGGTGTAATATTTTAATTTGCCTCGTTTCTTCAGGGTGATCTGATGCAGGTGGCATTTCTGATGGGAGAACCAGATGCAGCTCGAGATCACTGTGCCGTTTTCCAGCCCCAGTGTGGTGGTATCGGACACAAACCACCTCGCTCTCCTCGCATAGACACTGAAGAGGTGAGCGAGCCATACTGTACAGGGAATGTTATATAACCTGCCTTCCAAATCAGGCTAGTGTCTACCTAGTGACAGATACATTTGTGCCAAAATATCACAGTATTTGTAAAATTGTGTGCCACTGCAATTCATTTCCATTTTTTATTTCAATATTCATCTTTTCTGTCTTCCTGTCTATATTCCATCTTTTTTCTTTCTCTGTCCAGGAACTTTTGCTGTCCTCAAATGACCTGGAAGACTTATTAGTGTCAGCAAAGGACAATGACTCTATTCGTGCAAAACTGACTGTAAGTATCAATACTGTTATTTTTCATCTTTATATGTAGTAAATTAGTTATCCCCAAAATGAAAATTCTATCATTTACTCACCCTTATGTCATTCCAAACTCAAATGACCTTCTGTGAAACACAAAAGAGGATGTATTGCACAATAACCAGAGTGATCTTTTCTATACCACAAACAAAAAGAAAAAAGTGTGACAAAAAGACTGTCACACTTCACACATGATGAAGAAGCATCATAAGTGTTTTATGCTTTTGTGTTATGTTACAAGTCTTTTGAAGCCATAGAATTTTTAATCGTATCATACAGCTTCAAAACAGAATGTAGGAACAGGAATATAGCAGACAAGTCATATAAACCACTTTTATGCTACATTTATGTTGTTTTTTGTTTATTTTAAGAGCTAAAAAACCAACAACAAAAAACAGCCTCAGTTCCCATTATGAACAAGAGCACTTTGAACAATCTGCAGTATGCCTTCTTGTGTGTTCCATGGAAGAAAGAAAAACGGCTTTGGAGCAATATGAGTGAATTTTGATGACAGGATTTTGGGTGAAGGAACCTGTATCTGTCTAAACCAGCCTTTAAATTATCTAGCAAAAGATCAAACAACCTAAAAATACTATTTAGTATGTTGATATTGGTATTCCCCTGCAGTTTTATAAATTATTTGGATAAGGAATTGCTCAGTCCTATCTGCATTGGCCACATCATGACTTGCTTTCTTGTAATTTAAACCGTATGCACATCTCGGCAAGAGTTGATTTCCATAGTTACCTCCATAAGGTTGTTTTTTACTCATAAGAAGTGCTGAAGAGCATTTAGTTTTGTGAATTATATTTTGATTGCATATTTGATGTGGATATAACTGCTTGAAATTGTAGCCTAGAGCATTACATGTAAACCGTCAGTTTATATTTCCATTAAAAATCTTATACCTTTTAAGAAGCTGTATTTACATACTATTCCTGTCAGACTGATAGTCATTTAATATTTTATTATCCTGTCAGTGGTTTTTATGTGTACAAAACCAAAAAAGCGTTCCTGATGAAAACAAATGACAGTCTTCTAACATACTGTGAACCTGTAGTCACAAACCCAAACAGGCTTTCCAAATCTCCTCTGTCTTCTCTTAAGCCAAAGAAAGATGGTGTGGGGTGTAGTTGAGCTACATCAGCCAAGTCCGCGTGTGTTTGGCTGCTGTGAGCTGTTTGGCCCATGGATTCATGGTCATTGTGGGCTTTGAATTAAGTTTATAAATTGCAAATATAAATATTGATGTTCTCCATATTCCTTCTGATTCAAAACCAAATGTTTCTTTCAGTGAGACCGTAGCATAGCGTGTTTAAAACATCTATAGTGCCTCAATCAATCACCTGGAATCCATTATGTTATGTCATGAAGGTGGAGGATTTCAAAGACTAAAGAACACCAGATTTTTTTTTTTAAATAACCTGTTTTATTTCTCCAGTTCTCTCTTGTGGTGTAACCTCTTGACTATGAACTTTTTGTTGTGGTGTTTCGCTTTGATGCCTCTGCCGTTTTTGGTTTGCCAGTTTCCTGGATGGATTAATGTGAAACGTATGGTTTTCTTTGATCTCTTTAAGCCAACAAGAGGTCAGGGGTTAAAGGTAATTACTAAATTAGCTTGTCACTCATTTCCAATGTCACAGCTTTGAGGCCCAAGTCATGAATGTTTAGTTGGATATGTGTATGTACAGTATGCATATTTTTGGGTCAGATGACCAATTGAGAGACTTGATATATTTTATGTACAGTATATGTATGTGTGTGGTATATATGTGTATACTGTATATGTGTATACCTTGTTCACTGACCATTACTGCTATATGAATGAGACCTCAAATCATTATTATTATTATTATTATTATGATTAAGGATTTTTTGCAAATTTAAGGGATAGAATAGAGGGAATGCAACCCACTTCTAAATAAGCACTATGGCTCAAGGTCTGGAGCAGAGGCCCTGTCGAGAAATGAGGTTTTATGTGTAAATGTTATAGTACATGTTTGCTTGACCCATTGGGCGACATGTTATTGCCAGGGTTTATAATGCATATGTGTTTGTGTCTGTCTGATTCTGTTTATTTGTTTTGGGTTGTTCTGTTCAGTCTACAGGGGCAGTGTGTATGTTTAAAAGTGGTGTTAGCGTGTTTAGAAATAGCCTTGTTCTTTCTGTGGGTTTTGTTTGGCAGGGGTTGGCACAAGCCTGTAATTGATTTGCTCGGCACTAAAATTAGGTTTGAGTTGGACGGAGTACTCCTCTAGGGAAGTGTCAGAATTACTCAGACAGCCTGTAAAGGATTCAACAGCTCCAGATGTGCCTTTGAACTCGCTCTGTCTGTGAGTATAAAGTAATAAATGTATGATCTGTGTTTAAAGGTAGTTTATTTGTTCCTGGATAAAAGTGTGGACATGCATTAGACAGTGCCAGCTATCCCTAAACTAAACACTATGGAAGTATTGTGTATACAAGATCTTCGTTTATAAAGAACCTGAGCTGCTAATTTCCTCACCTCTTCTTCCTGATATCAGGGACTAAGGTCAAATGTTAGGTTGAGTGCATTTTGTCCATTCTGTCATCTGTCATTCTCTGCCCAAAGGGTTAATATTAATGGTTCTTGAGAAGGCCTGGATTTGAACAAAATGCTAATTTGTTATATCAGTTGAGTCGTTTAGACACTTTACCTTTAATTTTTATTTCTCAATGTGGTGATATACAGTAATACTCCTCAAAGGTTTGGGGTTAGAAAGATTTTTTTATAGAAATAAATACTTTTAATTCAGCAAAAGTGCATTAAATAGTCAAAAGTGACATTAAAGACATTTATAATGTTACAAAAAAAATGTAGTAGCACTTTACAGTCCTGTTCCCCATACATACTATGTACTTATAGTAATTGTAATAACTTGGTAATATGTACTAACCCTGAATCTACCCCTAAACCTAACCTTAACCCATGTAGTTAGCTTATATTACCCAGCACTTTCTTAGGTAAGTTCACTGTAAGTTCACGTACTGTTAAGCAAAAGTGCAAAAAAAAATTATATTTCAGATAAATGCTGTTCTTTTAAACATTCTTTTCATCAAAGATTCTGGGGAAAAAAGTGTTTAATGGTCACCACAAAAATATTAAACAGCAAAACTTTTCAGGTTTTCAACATTGATAATAATAAGTGTTTCTTGATTACCAAATCTTCATATTAGAATGATTTCTGAAGGAAATATCAATGTGAAATTGAAGACTGAAGTCATTTCAACTTTGTCATCACAAGAATAAATTACATTTACACAAAATATATTAAAAATAGAAAACATTTATTTGAAATTGTAGAATAGTAGTATATAGTAGAATATTGTAGTATCACAGTATATATATTTATTGTATTTTTGATAAAATTAAGGCAGCCTCGGTGTAAGACACTTCTTGCAAAAACATTAATAAATATTACTGACCCCAGAATTTTTAACTGTGTTATAGGTTCCTATTTTTCTGTCCTTCCAAGCCTCTTTCCTCACTTTTTGATTAGCAAAACTCTACAAAGATGTTTAAACACACACATACTGGCGCACATGCTGAGGTAAGGTGAGCTCATAGATTAGTTGCCATGCAACCTTGGATAAAAAAAAATCTATTTAAGAGTTATGAGCCTATGAACACATGTCATCTTAGTAGTAATTGAAGCAATAAGTTGTTTTCTTTTCTCTTTTCTTTATGTAGTTTGCGCACGCCATTTCCATGCCTCAAGCTTAAAAAATCCCTCTCAGCAGATTACATTAGATGCTACATCAAGAATGCACTGACACATTGAACTGAGAAGTGTCTCTTTCAGACATGTCCGATTAGATAAGGTAAGATCCTTGGGGTGTATATAGGATTTCACTCATAGGTTGAAAAGTAATTTACTTCAAAATCTGAATAGCATAAATAAAGTTATGACTGTATCAGGCTTTATCGATGCCTACATGAGACAAAGTTGGTTTTAGTAAATAGAATTCTATTCAAACTTTTTCATCCAAGAGTTGTAAATTAATTTATTGTAAATACAAATTACATTTAAATTCTAAAAAGTTTTTACAAGCAGAGCCATGGGTTTTGGTCAGGACAGCTGCTGAGAGTTCCATCCATAAAACTATTTGATCTATTCAGATTGATCTGTTTCCAGCTGTCAGTTGTTTAGTACAACAAATATGAATGTGTTTGTAATTAATTTAATATCTATTTATACATGTGCGAAAACTTGTTTCCCATTTGGATGTCACAATGACAATAAACAAGAGTAACAGCGCCATGCGATTATGCGACAGTCTGCCCTTTTAGAGCTCAGATGTGCAAACTGTTACATAAATTAAGGCATTTTTTCCCTTTTTGGTGTGTATGATGGTTTTACTGAAAACTCCATAATTATATGTCATTGTGCAGGCGTCTATATCACGCCTGCCCTCCTCCTCACTGTGTCTCTATCCTCGGGCATTCACAGACCTCAACTCCACAGGCTGTAATTATCAGTTCTGAGACTGTAATTTAGTACCGTCCATCCCCAAACCCACAATAAATCACATGCAGTTAATACAAAGTGGCTTTATCATGCAGAAATATTACTCTTTCTCATTCTTTCTTTCTAGATGGATGGATGGGTGAATAGATCATATATGCTGGATTGACAGAAATATAGGTGTCAGCATGGGTTGCAACAAGGATGAGTTGAGGCAGGATCTAGGTGCAGCAGTATCTTTTAATAACAATAAAAAACACACTTGAGCAAGAGGAAAATGCAGTAGATGAAGCAGAACACAATATTACCAACGAGAATGGACACAGAACAATTAAAACAGACTGTGCAATTTTGGCGATCATTACAAATCACACTGTACGACATGGATCTAATCAACTTGGGTACGACATGTAAGTAGACTGTTTGATGATGACACCTATTGAATCATAGGCTATGACGCAAGTTAGTGTAGAAGAATAAAACATCATCAACATGTGCTGGTGGTATACAAATGCTGTTGTAATCGAAATTATTTAACCCCCATTTCAAATCAGGTTTATTGCCAAAATGTACAGACTTTCAGCTGTTTGCAATGAACAACTACTCCTATCTAATAATGGCACGTGTTTGGTGGTGTGCACTAATCCAATACTTTATGATGCTCCACTTTAATAAAAAATGTTTTATGGGTTTTAGTTTGTGTATAAATATTGTTGAAAAATAAGTCATATGGATGTAGTGCAGTAGTGGCCAAAAGTGATGTCTGGAGGGGATATTTGTTTTTTATGACCCTACAAGTTCGATTAAACGATCAAAATATGAGGAAAATATTGTATATATTTTTTTTTAAATATTTTAAATATGAAGGAGAAACAAAACACTAAACTTGGCTAAGGTATTTATCTGACAAAATTATTTGGCAAACTACAGCTAAAGGTTTTATTTTACAGTGCAAAAAAAAATGCATTAAAAAGTCCATAGGAAAAGGCATACATTGACAACAATATAATCAGTTATTAATATTTTGTTGATTCTCTCATGTGTTCATAATTTTTTGTATGACAGCCTGTCCAAAAATTATATCCACACATTTAATGTTTCAAGGCTGAACATCTCTTTTGGTCACTCCTGTAAATAGATACAGTAGATACTGTATAGAAAGATGGACAAACAGACAGACAGACTTGTCAAAACTTGTCAGGATTCTATAAATCAGAACTGACTGGAATTTTCTGTAAGCAATTATCTGCTATTTGGGAAGGACCCTTGTGACAGATCTCTGTGGATTGTCTCCATGAAGACTTCACATTGCTTTCTGCTTTGTGGGTGAAGAGTGTGGATTGCCTCCTCTTTGATTTAGGGTCTTCTTTTTTATTCAGGGCACTGATAGTCACTTTTTATTCTCCACTTGCACATAATTCACATCAGCAGAATCTCAACAAGCTGTCAAGCTTGTCATTCCATCTGATGATGCCAAAATGTGTCTGCATGTGGGCAGTGTATGAATTTCCCATTGGTCCATTTGTCCCTATTTGCAGAAAGTTATTGTATAAACCATATTGTTTCTGTCAGTTAATTCTGATCCACCTCAGCAAGCATGTAAGTACTTGTATCTGGACACTACGAGCGTTATACACATAACCACTCACAAAGACAAGAGCGCACGCTCACACATACACACGCTCAATTTGCCCTGAGGCCACAGCCAAACAGGTGTCTCATTGTGTGAAGTAGATGATATGTGTGTGTCTGCATGTAATCTGCGTAAATGTGGGTGGATTGAGAGTTTGTGGGTGTGCTAGCGTGTTTTGCACATTATTGACTAGTCTTGACTGTGAGTTTCACTGCATTTTTGTTGTTGGTGATGTATGTGTGAGTGAATGTGTGTGTGTGTGTATGTGTGTGTGCCACCATGAGGATCTGGATGTGTTTGCTTGGATGGTTTCTGTTGGATCTAATGAGATTCGGAGCACAAGGTCAGAGAAATCACATTCCAAAGGTATGGCTTCATTCTGGAAACCTTTCCGAAATGTGTTTGTTTGGGAAAATTGTTCTTACAAATCTTGTATGAACTACTCCTATCGACTAATGAAACGTGGGTTTGGTGGTGAGCGGTAATCCAAGACTTTACGAAGCTCCACTTTGATTTAATTTTTTGTGGTTTTTAGTATGTGTATAAATATTCGTGTTGAAAAATAAGACATATGCGTGTAATCAAGTGTTAGTCCGTTTCTCCTGAAGGCTGACAGTGGTTTGGCTGCAGATGTGAGAGGTTAGAGTGGTTTTGGTTTATATGAGGGAAATAGTTTTCACTGAGCTATAGTTCGACCCAGTTTACCACAAACGCTGAGTTCATGTCCAGTGTCAGGGTGCAGATTTTGACTAATTGACATTTATTGGTTTTGCAGTATTTTACAATATTGCAATTGATTTTCCGCACTTCTCTCATTTTTTTTTTTTTTTTTTTTGTGCTTCTTATTATAGCTTACTGTATGATAACCACTGCTCTTTATAGGATTTGTATGATTAATATTTTATTATTATGCAAAGAGCTAAATTGAATTCTCAGCCTGACAAACTCTCGGTGGCAGGAAAACAACAGCTGTGGCAACAGTTTTATGACAAGACCAATATAACATGGATGAGATTGAGAATTAATTCAGTTCTTCAATTGTAATTGGTGTTTTCTTAATTTTCTTTTTGGGCCTAACCATCTTTTCTCCATATTAAATTTAGTTTCCAATGCCCACTTTCTTCGTAAATGTAGGACATTGCTTTATGGGAAATATTTTATGGGGGGCTGTAGTTAAATCAGTCAAAATGCAAGATACGGCTGGTTTGACATTGCCCATAAATACCTGCGTCTCTTTGATAGATTTACAGATAGTCTTTCAAGTCTTCTTTTGTGCTGACTTATGTGTGTGCGTGATTGTATCTACTAGACCATTTTAGGCTTTTCCACATATATTTACAGACCAAGGCATTAGATTTGTAACTTTCAGAACTTAAATATGATAATAGGCAAATTTCTTTTGCCCACATGCTTGCATTGGTTAGCTGGCATGTAGACGTGTATTTAAGTAATGTATCTGAAGCCTAAAGGCATATCCCTTTTATTTTTTAGGGAAACTCTTTACCTCTCCTACAGACTTGTCATCTGGCCCTTTTCACTGATCTGTCTAAACTGTGTTCAGTCAGAAAAGGTTCCTGTAACAGACCTTAAATAGCAGCAGGGTTGTACATCATGTGCACATCACAGCAACAGCTCTGGGAACATTCATTCTTGAAGTGATCGTTGATCTGGATTATGTCAAAATAGCCTTACTCCTGTAGACAGATCTTTGCTTAATCTTGTCACAGCTTCTGTATTTCCCCCACTTGGCCATGACAGTCAATGTGAGTAAGAGTTTCTTGTGTAAAAGTCACCACCACAATCCCGAGTTGTTGCTAGGTGGCTCTATGTTATTGTGGTCCCTAGATATGACTTGAATACCTCCTTAAATGTCAAAGTTTCTGGAGGTTTTTGCCCACTAGGAGAAAATCACTTTAGTGACTTTGCTTTTTTCAGTGATCAAATTCAGCCTCTTTTTCTAAACTTTGTGCAAGAGTAAAAAAAAAAAAAAAAAAAAAAAAGGACTCTGGTTATTAATTAAGGACAAAGCACTGTAGCAGTGAGGTTACAAGTATGTTTTCATGGTGGTCCTAGTCACAGGAAGCCCCCTAGTGGCCCAATGCTATTATAGCTAGAGCTGGAGAGGAAGTTGCTCTTTTTTGGGTGACTGGACACTTAATGTGAGTCAGTGTGTTCAGACCCTCTTTGGCAGGCTATTAGAGGGATATCAGACCAACAGCATGAAGATAAGCTGGACGACAGCCCTTCGTAGCCAGGTGGAGATCAAGTGTCAGTTTATCAGGCTGTGGCCACAGAAAGAGCCATTGTTACTCGTATTAGACCATAGGGTCTGATTTAACCCACGTTTCCGTCGTATAAAGGCTCTTCCATTTCACCTTTACAGGCGACAGTCGAATGTCATCTTGCTGACTGACATATTATTCATTGAAAAGAAAATTATAAATATATATATATATATATATATATATATAATATATACACTACCGTTCAAAAGTTTGGGGTCAGTAAGAATTTTATTTTTATTTTTTGGAGGAAAGAAATCAATACTTTTATTTATCAAGGAATAATTAATTTGAACGAAAGTGACAGTAAAGACATTTATAATGTTACAAAAGTCTTTTGAACTTCCTATTCATCAAAGAATCCTAAAAACAAAACAAAAAAACTGTACAACTGACAGACCAACAACTGTTTCAACATTGATAATAATAATAAATGTTTCTTGAGCATCAAATCCTCATATTATACTGATTTGTGAAGGATCATTTGACACTGAAGACACTGACACTGGTGATGCTGAAAATTCAGCTTTGATCACAGGAATAAATTACACTTTACTATATATTCACACAGAAAACAGCTGATTTACACTGGAATAATATTTAATACTATAACTGATTTTTGTTGTATTTTTAATCAAATAAGCGCAGCCATGGTTAGCAGAAGAGAATTCTTTTAAAAGTATTTAAAATCGTACCGACCCCAAACTTTTGAACGGTAGTGTATATATATAACATATATTAATATAATAAAATAAAAAATATAATGTGTACGATTCATGTCACATTTGACCATATCAATCTGGCAACACAAAATAGCATGGTTATAACCGTGCAACATAAAAATGGCTTCATATACATCCTTTCATGTCTCCCAACTCTCTTTTTGAGTTTCTCTTTTTTGTATACATTGCAGATGCCACCAAGAGAATTGAAGCACTCGAATTGTCCTACAAAAGTCACTTTACTAAAACACTGAGCCTAGACTTCATGCAAATAAAGCAACTAGACAGAATCACAGCAGACTTTAAAGAGACACATGTTTCAATTTTGTATGATGTAATTTTGATATACAGCAACAATCCCCTGCCTTTGACACCGTGATGGGGGTGTTTCATCACAGAGAGAGGCTGTTTTTCATTTCCCTTTTCATCATTCAGAACCAGATCATATGGAATCCAGACCTTGATTCTGTTGTTTTTTTCCTTTTTTATTTTTGTCTCTTTCTCCAAATCTCATTGACTTTGTCTCAAAATGTAGTGTGTGTGTGTGTGTGTGTGTGGCTGATTGCTACAAGATGCTTAATAGTTTAAATGACTGTTGTTTATCTTCCTGGAATTATTGCATATTTACCTGAGCATCTGTTCGAATCTTCACAACCATATGTTAAAATGGATTACAGCTTTAATCAAATCACATAAACATTCTCATGGTAAATTAAACCTTGTGAAGACATACAAGTGATTACATCTACATTAAACATGTTATACTAAAAATAAAGCTCCCAGATGAAATTGAATAGCTTACACACAATTCTTGGCACACAAGTAATTTTTTTATGTTGATAGGGTCTCCGTAGACGTGGGATTATACGTGGTGATGGTACTCTTCCCACTGGATCCAAACGTCCTGTCCTTGTGGGGCGAGGTGATGTGTTTGAGGTGGATGAGGATACAGACCTTGTGGACCAAAACATCTTGTCCAAAAATGGTGGTAAACCTTCCAAATCCTTTCCAACTGACACTACAGAAAGTCGTGACGGAAAGCCAGAATCCACATCTAAACGTTTAGATGAAAACATCACCACTGACAAGCACAAACCTGGCAAACCTTCACCAAAGAAACCAGTGGATACCACAATTATCAACCTGGATGTTCAGGTACCCGAGAAACCTACCGGAAGTACTGTATCTAGTGGAGAAACTCACCTAGAAACCACCTCCAGTCCTGAGGATCGAGAATCCAACTTGTTAAAAGAGGATCTGGGGGCCACCACACAGGCTCCTGATAGTACAACTTATTGGGAAGGCATCTCAAAAGGCAGTGGAAGAACAGCATCCAGGACTCCAGATATCCCTGCAGGGTCTAGTTGGGGATCTGAGGAGCACCCAGGTACCGTTATACTCACAGGCAGGCATGGAGACCTTGTGCGTGGCTCTGATGGGAATATGTATCGCATCCAACGGGGACCCATGGGGCCAGTGGGGCCCCGGGGTGAGCCTGTGAGTATATATTCAGTATATATCAGTGTTGTTGTTATAAACTATTAAATATAATTTTGCTAACTGAAATAAATTAAATTTAAGTTATTAAGCTAATTAGAAATAAGAAAAGTAAAAAAAAAAAAACACTAATAAAAATGACAAAATTACTAAAAGTTAAAGTAGAATGAGTACTGCTAATTTGAAAAATTAATGAAAAAGCTGATTCAAAATATTAATAAATAGTATCATGGTGTATAAATAATGGTATACATCTTGCAGAAATTGTCGGTCTTATGTCACATTCTGTTAACACTAAAGAGTTATGTGAAACCAGTCTGTGTCTAAGAAGGAAATGGACACAGTAGCTGAAATCAATAAGCATATACGTCAGACAAGGCATGTGCAGGTTTTTACACAATAAATAGAATAGGAAACGTCTGCCACAATCTGCAAAAGCAGGAGAACCAAGTCTGATGCAGAAAGCACAAGAGGGAAAAATTAAAGAACTTTGATTTTGTATATGTATATTTCAGCTTTTCTCACTGGCCACCTTAGATTCATTCGGCTCTCTAAAATTGGCTGTAGGAGGAACAACCCATCTGCATCACCCAATCAAAATACAACGTTCACCTGGCTTTACAAGTAACTGGGCATAACAGTAGTAAACCCAGACATGGTGCCTGGAGGCTTCTGTCTGAGCTCCAGTGGCCCAGGCACTGTAAAAGGCCTTCATTAGTTCATGAAGGCTTGATTTATACCAGTTGGCTGAAAGCATTAAAGGGTTAGTTCACCCAAAAATGAAAATTCTGTCAGTAATAATTACTCACCCTCATGTTGTTCCAACCCGTAAGACTTTCGTTCATCTTCGGAACACAAATTAAAGATATTTTTTATGAAATCTGAGAGCTGTCTCACTCCTCCATAGGCTTCTATGTAATTGAAACTTGCCGGCCCAGAAAGTTACTAAAGACAATGTTTAAAATAGTCCAAGTGACTACAGTGGCTCAACCTTAAGTTTATCAAGTGACGATAATACCTTTTTGTGTGCAAACATTTATTTTTTATTTACTGATAAATGAGTCTCTGAGTGAGTACACGTAGTGTAACAGCGCAGAGCTTCTGGGTTGTACGTCAGAACGTAGGCTCACTATGTTCTGACGTACAACACAGAAGCGCTGCACTGTTACACTATGTGAACTCACTCAGAGGCCCACACAGAAGAAAGTGAATAGTTGAATAAAGTCGTTTTTTGGGGGGGCCACTGTAGATTGAGCCACTGTAGTCACTTGGACTATTTTAACAATGTCTTTAATAACTTTTCTGGGCTGGCAAGTTTCAATTACATAGAAGCCTATGGAGGAGTGAGACAGCTCTCAGATTTCATCAAAAATATCTTAATTTGTGTTCCGAAGATGAACGAAAGTCTTACAGGGTTGGAACAACATGAGGGTGAGTAATTACTGACAGAATTTTCATTTTTGGGCGAACTAACCCTTTAAGGACACACTCACTGCCTGAGAGTAAAATGCAGTAGAGATGCAGTAATCTATACCCCCTCTTTTTCACGTCTTTATTACTATCATACCCTGCATCTCTGTGGGGGTCAAGCTTTTAGTTAAACTAAGTGTTTATGAACCGCTTAACTTGAGTCTAAAATATTGTACTGCAATGCAGTGTTGATATTGTTAGATAAAAACTAAAAACTGAAAAACTAAAATTAGAATGCCTTGGCAACTAGCTGAAATAAAATAAGGTTAAGTTGAAGAACTAAAATGAATAATAATAAAAAATAAACTAAAAAATGACAAAAGCATAACAAAATTACTAAAACTTACACTAAAATGAAAATGAGAACCGGAAATATAAGAATAAAAGCTAATTCCACATTTTAATAAATAGGTTACACTTTATTTTAAGGTGTCATTGTTACAGTGTAATTATATATTTAAGTACTGAGTAATATTAAGCAACTACATGTATTTACTATAGGGTTAGGGTAGGATTAGGATTTGGTTGAGGTTTAGTTGCATGTAATTATGCATAATTTACTGTTATTACTATGGTAAGTACATGTAACATATGTAACAAGGACACTGTAAAATAAAATGTTACCAATAAATATTATAATAGTATATTACTTTTGGTCCAGTATTTTATTTATTTATTTATTTTTAAGGCTAGATCAATTGCTGTTATTGTTCAGATAACGATAAACTCAAAAACGGTTTAGTGCCATTCAGTGATAAAAGTTTGTACTCTATGTGAATGTTTTTGTTGCAAGAAACTTGCAAACCAGATGTCATCTTGCAGGAAGTCAGCTTTTAGACTGGCTTTGTGATGGTTAAAAGGTTAGGTTTAACTTTAACAATGTGCTTTTATTACCCTGGTCAGAGTGCCACTAAAGTTAATGGATTTTATTAACTTGTCTGACCTCTGAACTCTGAATGTTTGTTCAGATCAAGACTGGCTTATTTACTTATTTCCACTAGCTATAAACCTTTTATTTAAACAAGCATGCTTGCTGTTAAAAATGAAAGCCGCATGTTATATTTTGTTCACACTGTGGCTTTGTATATTTACAAATATTTCTTTCCTCCTTAGGGATGTCCTGGCAGTGTTGGCTATCCAGGAGCCAAAGGTGATAAGGTATGATAATCAGAGTAGTTTACTAATGTGAAATGAGTCAAAGTCTTCAGGATGAATAAAGGCAAGCTGAGGTCAGAGTGCTTCACCACTGAAGTTCATGGAAAGTTCACGTGCCTTTGGTCATGAACGGCTGACCCTTCGTGTCCTTTTATGACCTGTGTCACTTCAAAAGACTACTTGTATATTCAGTCTCTCCAAACAGAAGTCCAAATGCCAAATATGCAGTATTTCTTTAAAATCACAGATAAATGAATTTCTTTCAATTTCATTCTTTTTCTTTTTCTTCATTCACTTTATAGTAAGAAATGTAACATTTAAAGTTAAAAAATCTCCCATCCCATTGATGGAATGTTAATCAATTCAGCATTCAAAACCGAACCAACAGTAGCCTAATATTTGCAAACTGACTGGTCTTTCGCACATCTCTTTATTTATTTATTTATTTATTTATTTAAAAGGGACAATGCATATGAATGAACATAGTTTTTCAGCAATGTACATATGCCAAAATTAGCCCCCAGGCTATTTTACATTTGTAGTCCCATGTGAGGTCATCAAACATTACCTAATAACACAGCTAAACATTTAATTTAAACATGATTCGACATTTTTTTTAAAGGACACACGATTAACAGCAACCTATAAGAAATGACACAAATCAGTAAACAGGGCATCCAAATATGGCATACTCATACATGACGGACACATGCAAAATACACATACATAGTAAACTGCTACTTAAAGTGCATTAAGTGCTATATCAAATTCTTCAAGTGCTATTAGATGCTGCAAAATGCTAGATCTAGTTTGGTATACATACATACATACACTTATGAAGTAATACAATGAACCGTATCTATTTATCTAAATTAAAACAATTATCATTAGTGGGACTTTATCTTCACTAAAGATATATAGTCATCTTTACACTGTAAACATGTGCAATGTGTTTTAAGTGTCATAACCATGGGTTCAAAGACAAAAAGGGTTCTATTGCACCATTTTGTTTATGCAAAACCAAAAAGATACGTTTATCAAAAACTTTAACACTACGTGCACTACCATTCAAAAGTTTGGGTTCTGTAAGAAGTTATATATGTCCATCAAGGCTGCATTTACAGTAATATTACTGCAAATAAAGTAAAAAAAAAACTGTAATATTGTAAAGTATTTATAACTGTTTTCTATTTTAATATATTTTAAACATTCCCGTTATTGCAAAGCTGAATTTTCAGCAGCCATTATTACTCTAGTCTTTAGTGTCACATGACCCTTTTAAATCATTCTAATATGCTGATTTGGTGCTGAAGTAACATTTCTTATTATTATCAATGTTGAAAAAAGTTGCTTAATATTTTTGTTGACATCATGATCCTTTTTTTCAGGATTCTTTGAATGTTTATAAGAAATAGAAATCATATGTAACATTATAAATGTCTTTGCTGTTAATTTTGATCAGCTTTATGCATCCTCCCTGAATAAAAGTATTAATTTCTTTCAAAAATAAAAAATCTTATTGACCCTAAACTTTTGCCCCCAATTTCACAGACAAGGCTTAAGCCTTTAAAATGCATGTTTGAGCTGTTTTAACTGAAACCAGCTTGCACTGACTTATCTTAAAATATGTCGGTGCCATTGTTTTGTCTCAAGATGCACACCAGTAATGTTTTTTCTAAGGCATGTTTATAAAAGCTACTTAAATGTCCTCATTGTACTAAGGCCTAATCCTGACTTAATCTAATTCCTGTCTGTGAGACCAGGCCTTGAAGTTTTAAAGTTAAGTTTAGTAGTGTAATTGCAGGCACTTGAATTTACATCTGGAAAAGAAAATTTAATTATAACTTGAGAGACAAATGTAGTAATTTATCAGTTATCTGGTGGTGTCTTTTCTGGGCTGTGTTCTAAGGAACTGTTCAGTCCTCCTTATTATTGTGATGTTTTCTAGGGTGCCATTGGGCTTAGGGGCCGTCCAGGTCGCCGTGGATTCCAAGGACCTCCTGGGCCACCTGGGCTGCCCACATTCTACCTGTGGAGAAACACACCTGAAGAATGGGCTGCGTTTCAGGTGAGTTTTCTCTTCTTTCTTTTTCACGGTTTCTTCTTTTACAGGTTTTCCTGACTGAACGCTCTGTCCCTGTCTGTGGTCTCCCTGTCTTCATTCCTCATGCCTTTAAAGTGGCTGTCAGTGCACAGCTGTATCTTGTGTAATAGCTCAGAGGAGCACCACAGCCGCGATTGAATAAAGATGCCCTCAGAGAAAGAGAGAGAAAGAGGAAGGAATTCTCTCTTGTTGCTGTAATGGGGTATTTGTTTCCTACAGCCTTTGAACCGTCCCGCACTGTACATCCAGCAATCCAGCTGAGGGCAAGGGCTTTTTTTTTCTCTTACTGGCGCATGAGGTCATAAGTTGTTTCTGTAACTGAAGGGAAAAGCAGGAGGGATATCCCCTTTGCTCAAGCCCAGAACAAGGTTACCTCAACACCATCAATCAGTCTCACCCTTCATGTCAGTTTCCAGCTCGGTATCTCCGAACGCATCTCCTTTGTGATAACCGAAACCTCTGCCAAGCGTGGTCTAATTAAAAGCAGCCTGTGACCTCGTAGCTTATTTGGTATCCGTGTCCTGTGTGCAAGATGCTGCCTTTGTGAACGCCTTTGTAGTTTACAGGGCAGCTTTTAAGTCTAGAGTCTGGTTGGATGAGAATGGATCCTTAAAGCTTTAGTAAGACCAGAATAGCATGGTTATGGCCTTTGCCTTCATTAAAATGACTCCTCAGAGTAATGAAGAGGAAAGCTTCAAGAATAGGCTAGGAATGAGAAAAATTCATATTTTGAAAATTGGCTAATTTGTGGGTTGTCTGAATGACAAACCAATTAATCTACCCAAGGAAGCTTAGTATAATTAGGCTGGTTTTGAATTCTCCTGACCTCGATTAGTAAGGCTGCACAATACATTGAAATAGAATCAATACTAATGTCATATCTTGATGTTGATTTTCAATATAGTATTTGCATTTTGATTTGCAATAGTCAAATCGTGAAGGCTGTGATTTTAATTACAAACATAACTGCACTTCAAAAACAGTGGGAATGTTGAAAACCTCAAGTGGAATTCAAGTTTGAAGTCTGTTTACTCTATGGTTACTTAAAGAGGCTTAAGTTGGTTCATGTAAAGAGTATACCCAAGTGTGAACACTCATTTTTTTTTCCACATTTTCCCATATTGTTCTACCCTAAAATGATGTTTCATGCTTAAAAGAAGGATTTTTTTTAATCTATGCAGATGCACTCCCCTTCTATAATAATTAGTTATTTCCAACTATAGCTATTCAAGTCATCTGGTGACTTGCATGAATTACATATATTTTTTCATATTGCAATATATATTGCAGAAAAATAAAATATTGCAATGTCATTGTTTCCTAATATTGTGTAGCCCTACCAATCAGACACATTTCTCGGGAGGTTTTGCTTTACAGATTATCAGATAATGCTTTAATATCAGCAGTGATTTTGAAGATGTGATTAACATGGATAGTCATGTGATGGCTCAAATCAATTAAATATTTTTCTCTTACTCTCTCCTCCAGCAAACATCGTTCTTCCAGCTTCTCCTTGCAGGCTGGCCTGTAAGTATACAGCACATGTTTGTGTGATTTTATGTTTCTGAACATGGAATATCCCTGACACCGTTCTGTTTCCTGTGAGCTTGTAGAGAGTGCAAGGTCTGCCTGGTCCTGAAGGAGAGATGGGAAAACCTGGGCGGCAGGTGAGGCAGATCCTGTCTGTGTGTACCAGCTGCTTTAATTAGACTTTGATGAGGCTTAGTGACACCTGTGTTATGTAGCTCAGTACTTCCAGATCTCAGATGACAACACCTGCTCTGCTAAATCAAGCTCTCTCTCTCTCTCTCTCTCTCTCTCTCTCTCTCTCTCTCTCTCTCTCTCTCTCTCTCTCTCTCTCTCTCTCTCTCTCTCTCTCTCTCTCTCTCTCTCTCTCTCTCTCTCTCTCTCTTCTCTCTCTCTCTCTCTCTCTACTAGGGGCCACCTGGGGAGCCAGGTGAACGAGGCCGTCCAGGACGTACGGGAGACATGGTAATATTCTATAGTGCAATCATTCTCATTTTTAGTGGTCCCTACTAAGGCATTGAAGCATAATTTTTATCAGTGGTGCTTGTTATGGCAAGCATCCCTACTGCTATCTTAAAACTATTAACCTACTAATTGTCAATTGTCTACCATTTGTACGCTAAAATGTTTTTTACCTGGGTTTACCTGGGTCATCTCCTAATCCACTTCCCTAAACGTCTCCTGATCGACGTTAAATAATATTTATCCTCAAGCTCCTAATCGACTTCGGCTGAGTCGGTCAATGTCTTGACCCCCTATGAAAACTATCACTTGGGAAATAAGATCTCTAGTGCTCCACTAACTTGCTGCACAGCAATAACTAAACAGACTCCAGACAATGCCTTCGAATATGCTTTAATCACCGCCGGAGGATCTCAGACCAATTTCATAGAGAATCCCACCAGCAAAAAGAATACAACAGTTTTTATAGAATAGGAGCATGGCTTAGTATGCATATAGGAGCATTTCTCCAATATGATTGGTTCTTCATATTCATAATTCAGCAAACCCTTCTGTTACTAGGTAGAAGCAAACTCTGTTTTCCTGATTTACTTCACTTTGTTACTCAAAGTCATGAGTTTATATATTAAAGTCTAGTTTCATTTCCCCTTTTGTTATATTCGGAGATGATTCACTAAGACACACTGACTGAGTGACTTTGACCGAAGTATTTGGAAATATTTAGGTTTCAAAAGCATATAATTGTTAATCCTGTGAGAAAAAATAATTTTAGTTATGATTAATTAAGAGTCACATGATCTTATTCGTACAAAGAAAATACGACAGTCTGTCAAGAGTGCTGTATTTCTGTATGGACTAATATTTACTTTTTTGTCAGAGCAAGACATCATGTCACCTCAAATTAGTGGCAATTAATTAGCTGCCTTTTTATTGACCTGTGTGGGAGTTATTACACACACTACCCCCCCCAATCATTGCTGAGATTTAACCACAGATGTAAACAAAGGCCTTTGTATCTGCATTCTCCATTGTGGTTTGTGACTGACATGTCACTTCCCAAAGCCCATGCACGAATCACTGCTAAACTGAGCTTCTGTTAGCATTTAATGATGTAGAGTGCACTGCTATGGGAAGATAGATAGATAGATAGATAGATAGATAGATAGATAGATAGATAGATAGATAGATAGATAGATAGATAGATAGATAGATAGATAGATAGATAGATAGATAGATAGATAGATAGATAGATAGATAGAGGTGGTGTTCTGCTTCTTAAGGGCTAACTGAATAAAATATCATATTAATAAAATCCATCAGCTAAGATCAGGAAATCAATCCCAGGTTTCTTTGGATGCGTTTACATTTCAAAGCCTAATGCACAGACTAGATATTTTGACTTACACCTATATTTTAAGTCCTGCCTATTTGTATTCACAAGACATTATCAACTATGTTCACATTAACAAGAAACTATCACTTTAAATTACTTTTAAATCACTTCACCATTCTGATATATTTAGATGTAATTTAACTGTAGGTCAGAAAACCAACATGTATAGCGGGGGGTGGTGATGGCGCAGTGGATAAGACACTTGCCTGTGGTGTGAGAGACCCGGGTTCGAATCCACTGCGAGACACCAATGTGTCCCTGAGCAAGACACTTAACCCCTAGTTGCTCCAGAGGCGTGCGACCTCTGACATATATAGCAATTGTAAGTCGCTTTGGATAAAAGCGTCAGCTAAAAATGAATAAATGTAAAAAAAAAATAGCATTCATCTGCATATTCTCCAATAGTAAATTTAGTACCTGTAGATCTACTGTAAGCAACCAGCACTGAAAGTTTTAGACATTATATAATATAGCCACAGTTACAGTATTAGTTCATGCTATTATGATTCACATATACTTTTCCTTCTTTTATAATGATTTAATCTGTGCTATTCTGAAGGGTGATCGTGGACCAAATGGTGTGGTTGGAAGAGCAGGAGTCTATGGAAAGGATGGGGGAAACGGACTGGACGGGCCTCAGGGGTCTCCAGGAATTCCAGGACCAAAGGTCAAGTAACCATGTTACATTTTACACCATACACAAATGACTCTTGTAACAGACTCTGATCCAGACTGCTTCATTTTGGCATAAATGAGCAATTTGTTTTAGTATCCTGTCCTATAAGTGTTTTAATTTGTGTGATGTTTCCTGATTCCTGTTAACACATCAGTTTTAAAATTCAGTTTTAAATTCTAAAACACAGGGTCCTCTAGGCTATAAAGGTGAATCCGGCTCACCTGGAGAAAAAGGAGAGGAGGTGAGACAAAATTCAAGCTGGTCACTAAAATGTTGTAGGTTCAAATCCCTTGGTGAACTATCATTTATACCCTTGGTCACGGCACTTTTTTACCCCAAGGACTAACACCATTCATTTTTTTGCAGGGCATTATTGGACCAGAGGGTCTATGTGGAGATATGGGAAAAGCCGGTGAGAAAGTAAGCCATCATTAAACAAATAGTCAATATAAATTCAAGCACCCTATTTTATAAGGTGTATTGTTTGTATATATTGCCATCTAGTGGTCAAGCAAAGAACTATTAAACAGGCACTTCATTTATTATGTATTTTTATAATCTACAGTTGCATCATTCTGGGAACAGTGCTTGGTAATTTTAAGTCTTTATGAACATATTTAACCCGTGGTTCACATTTACAGGGCTCAAAAGGAGTACCTGGCTCTCCTGGTCCTGTCGGCCCTCCTGTAAGTCATCAAATTATGACTGCATCATCATTCATTGTAGCTATGAATAAACAGAATAATCAAGACTGATTCTTTATTTGCATCTGGCTTTGTCATTTAAATGTACATAGTTATAATAACAATATTAACCTAATATTCCTTTTTATTATCTTTCCTTATTGTATTTGAATTATTCTTCAGGGTCCACAAGGCATGAGAGGGATGGAGGGCCCTGAAGGGCATCCAGGGCCAGATGTAAGTAAAGATAAAATGACTATAATGCACTAAATGCTCAACATTTGTTTATCAAATGCACAATTGTATATATAACATGAGGACCTAGACTAGTTAATCTTAATCTAGTTATAGCTATCTGTTAATGTTACTGTTTACAGGGGGATGATGGGATGGGTGGACCACCAGGTCTTCCAGGTGCACCTGTGAGTAATACAGAATATCACAAACTGACGGTGTGACTCAGTATGTATTGACTAAACCACCATTGCATTGACACTAAATTATATGCTTCCTGTTTAAAATAAATGACTTTCTTTTTCATTACACTGTATTTTATCTTACTTTTGTATGTATTGTTGGTCCATTTTCTTTCAATCTCAGTTTATTTAAATGTTTGCAGGGAGTTCCTGGTTGGACAGGTGTGGTTGGTGCCCAGGGGCCTAATGGGTCGCGTGTAAGTGTTTAGGCTATTTCATACTGTTCCACTCAATTATGTCAATCCGTGACATACTAACAATTTCTGTTATATTTTCTAGGGGGAGCCTGGGCCTCCAGGAGCTGTTGGTCTTCCGGGGCCACAGGTATGCTATTTATTATTTGGGACAGTGTAATGTTGCTGATAAATGAACTATACATAACATATATGTCATTTATTAGGGTCCCCAGGGATTAGAGGGACAGATCCGACCTCCTGGGCCCAGGGGTCCACAGGTGAATGTCTTATATAAATTCTCTACTATAATGAATCTAATTGATTGAATAAAGAGATGGTAGTCTTGGAGGTTATTTTAGGTATCTGCATGCTAATATATGCATGCATACTAAGTGACTAGCCTGTGACAGGCTCTGTCAAACAATATTTTATTTGAACGTGATCCATATTATTGCATTCATATGTTTCTTCACTAGGGGCTGTCAGGCCGGGAGGGTTTTCCTGGTCCTAAAGGAGAGCCTGTAAGCACTTTTTTCTCACAGAGTGAAATATCTTTCTTTAAATTTCTTTAATCTCTTTAACTGCGTAATGATCAGGCCTTCATGCTGTTAAATGTTCTACCAAGATATTTAATTTCAAAATTTGAGGTCGATTAGATTTCTCTTATGCTCACCAAGGCTGCATTTATTTGATCAAAAATACAGTAAAAACTGAATATTGTGAAATATTATTTCACTCTAAAAAATAACTTTTAATTTTTTTAATTTATTCCTGTGATGGCAAAGCTGAATTTTCAGCATCATTACTCTAGTCTTCAGTGTCACATGATCCTTCAGAAATCATTCTAATATGCTGATTTGGGGCTCAAGAAACATTTCCTATTATTATCAACGTTGAAAACAGGGACCTATGATAAATAGAAAGTTAAAATAACAGCATTTATTTAAAGCTGCAGTCCGTATCTTTTCCTCTTTGTCGCCATCTCTCTGTTCGAAATCTGTAACTGCAGTGATTCGCGGAATTATCATCTTTACGTCGGTTGTAAATCGGCATGAAACAGCGCGGATGAACACAGTGTTTTGAGGCGAGTGCTGCTGTCAGTCACCGCGCTCTGTGGATACTGTCATACAGAATCACAGATTCACTTTTTGAAAGTTTGACCAACATAAGAATTTTCATAAGAAAATGTCTTCTGAACAAGTAAGTAAAATCCATTTTTGTTCTGACCAACTAAGGGGGAAAAAGCATTCGACATGATAAGCTTCGTTAGATTTAATCAACGCGATTTACAGCAACCGTGCAAATTATAGCCTACTTTGTTCTCAAATTGTTCATGTTAACAACATCAGCATTGCGTGACTAATGTTAAATTTAATGTGTTTTATGGTTAGCAGCTACCTGCGTAGTTCAGAATTCATATTCTCCATAATAGCAAAACGAGAAAGGCACAACAAAGGAAACTCCATAACTGTGTGAATTAAGAAAACGTACTGTTACACGATTGAACTATTGAAATGTCTTACTTGTTCAGCAGAAAAAAGCCGTCTCTTCTTCCGTTTTGAACCCCTACAAAACACGGAGTTCACGCACTTTTCAAAAGCCCCGCCGATGTTTAAATCCTTGTGTTCGGATGAGACGGTTTCTTTCTCTTTCTCTAGCCACCTTAAATCCGAAGTACGAAGTCTTTTGGGTTTTATAACTGCTGATTCTCCAGTTGACACTGATGATTGTTGTTTGGATCTTTCTGGATGCCATAAGTTTAAATATTGTAAAGTGCTGCGGGAAAAGCCTATACATCTAAACATCTCGTCACGCGCATTATAGCCGGCTAGCCGAAACTCCTTCTTTATGTGTACGGGTGTGACGTCATGACGCAAAGACATGCTCGAATTTCCCGCGGAAACCCACCAGTACCACTGGAATTAAAATCATTATTACAAGCTAACCGTTTTGAATCTAGCTATGGCAAGCAGATAGTTTTGACCACTGGCAGAATAAGTTTTTTTTAATATAATTATTTTGGATTATTTTTAACTTAAAAAAGTTACGGACTGGAGCTTTAAAATATATATATATATATATATATTGTAACATTATAAATGTATTCACTGTCACTTTTGTTCAATTTAATGCGTCCTTGCTGAATAAAAGTATTAATTTATTTTAAAAAACAATTTTTTTAATGGCAGTATACCTTCTTATCCCTGTTCATTTACAGGGACCTGCAGGGCCAATGGGCCTCAGAGGGGAGCCAGGATTTGAAGGAATAATGGTAAAAGCCACTCATCCCATATACAAAAATACACATATAAAACATATATACGCATATAAAATATATCCCAATGTATTTTTTTGTAATTGTCATTCAAATGTAACCAAGGTAATGTCCTGTTTCTTACATGTACTGGTTAATCTTACTTGTGTTTTCTTCATTTAAGGGTGTACTAGGAACACAAGGTCCAAAAGGTTTTACTGGTATCAAAGTAAGCTCATGCCATCTCTATTTTAACCTGTCTCTACTCTGAGTTATTATTTTGGCTCTAATAGCTTTACTGTCTTTAAGGGTAACAGAGGACCTGATGGAGATCAGGGAGACTTTGGACCTAAAGGAAACAAAGTAAACTTTAAATATGAATTAAAGTATATATACAGTCTACAATACATTGCACATTGTTCTAGGTTGTTACCCTCATGATAACAGATGTCACTTGTTGAAAATTGTATTTTCCTCCCAGGGTGCTAGAGGAGCCCCAGGGGTTTCGGGCATTCAAGGTGAGCAGGGACCAATGGGCTTTCCTGGTTTCCCAGGCATCAGAGGTCTGCCAGGACCACTGGGTATTCGGGTATGAGTTACACTATTATTGCTTCACTTATATCACATTTGCTTTTAGTTTGTTTGCCAGTCCACGGTTAGTAACACAATTTCCTCTCACACATAGGGAGAGGATGGAGAGGCTGGTCTGCATGGCAAAGTGGGCAAGGAGGGGTCAAAGGTCAGAGTTGCTCTGTACTATAGGCATTAGGATTTACAGTGTAATATTCTTCATTACTAATGTGAAATGTCCGTTTTACTGAAGGGGAGCAGAGGTCCTGAAGGCCTCCCTGGAAAGCCTGGTCCTAGAGGCCTAAAGGTAATACACATTATGGTATATTATCATGTACACTGCCATGTAAGATTGAGGTCAGTAAGATTTTTTAAAAATAATTTAATTCTATTTTTGTTCTAAGGATCATGTGACTCTGAAGACTGAAGTAATTATGCTGAAAATTCAGCTGTATTATAGTAGTAAATTATATTTTAAAATATATTAAAATAGAAAACAGTTCTTTTAAATTGTAATAATATTTCACAATATGATATTTTTTACTGTATTTTTTGTCAAATAAATGCAGTGAGCATAAGAATCCTACTGACCTCAAATGGTAGTGTATTATGGTATTATACAAAAAAAAAGCTGTTTGATATTGCATTTAATGATGTCTCAATACATTTTCAGGGACGAACAGGGCAGAGGGGTCACAATGGCATGCCTGGACTTCCTGTAAGTGTCCATTACAAAAGCTGAGAGTAATGGAAATCCTTACCTCCCCATTATCAATCTTCTGTGTAGAATGTTGATGATGTCAGTGTTGATGGCGTTTATTGCAGGGTTTACCTGGCCCACCTGGACCTGTTGGAGCTGAAGGAAAGCCTGGTACACAGGTTCCCATTCTATATTCTAATACCATGATAACTGTAAAAACATATCGTTGGTGCATTTTTCATTCAATTAAAAATATATAAAAGCAAGAAGGCTACATTATATTATGAAAACATTATGTTATGGTTTCTAATTTTAGACTTTATTCTAGTCTTAAAGGGATCCTATTATGCTTTTCCACTTTTTCAACTTTAATTAGTGTGTAATGTTGCTGTTTGAGCATAATAAAGATCTGCAAGGTTACAAAGCTCAAAGTCCATATTTAACAGAATTTAACTAATATTTAACAGAATCCCCTTTTCAAGAACCACTACAAACGGCTCGTTTGTACTACAACGTGGTTTTTCCAGATCTTATGAAGTCATAATGTTCCTCATTTAAATAGTCTCTGCCCAAGGAATACACAATAAAGGGGACGAGGCCTGGTTGAGCTGCATTAGAGAAGACAATGTTGTCGCTATGTCAAAGAGAAACAGTTTTTTTCCACAACCTTTCCAAAACTTTGACTTTCCTAAGGCTGACGAACTTAGAGTGATTAACTTATTTTTAACACTGTTCCTGAACATTAAAACCGCAAACGTTTATCTGTGCGCTGCACATTTTATGGAGAAGAGCTTGTTTACTGTAGCTTTTGTAAGCTCTCGCTTTTGTAAGATGGTTCACGGCTCCTTAGGAAAAATTAACCATGGTTTAGTGATCGATCTTAGTTTTCCGACAAATATCACGATTAAATGGTGGATAACATCGTATCTATAATGTATAAGAAAATTACAAAAACATACCACTCTGAAACATAAAATCCATGCTTGCAAAGTCTGTGCATGAAATCCGTTCTGCACGATCCTCTTGTTCGTTAACATTGTCAGGGTCTGAATTGGGCTCGGATTGGTTTTAAGTTAATAATAATAATACGTTTATTTTTTATAGCGCCTTTCAAAAACCCAAGGTTGCTTCACAAAAAAAAAAAAAATACAAATAGTAGACAGCTTATTAGGCTATATCAAGCGAACAAGCAGAGAAGCAGATGGATACAAGCGAACACTAAAAACAATGAACAGAAGTCAAAGATGACAAACATATAAACCTTTTTTGCAAAATATAAATTTCGACAAAAGATGGAAAATAAAAATAGAGGTGAGTGAGAATAGATTTGAAGATTATTTATTGAGCATGGTAAAGATATGAGTTTTAAGTTTTGATTTGAAGATTTGTAGGTTGTCGATGGCACGAAGATTGGGGGGCAGCTTATTCCATAGCTTAGGGCCTACAACACTAAAAGCCCTACCACCCACAGTAGATAGTTTAAACCTGGGGACGACAAGCAAATTCTCGTTGCTAGATCTAAGAGGCCGTGCAGGAAGATATGGTTGCACTAACTCAGAGAGGTATTGAGGTGCGGGACTGTGACGAGCTTTATAAACTAAGACTAATATTTTAAACTGGATGCGATTGACCACAGGAAGCCAGTGAAGTTGATGAAGGATAGTGGTAATATGTGCAGATTTTTTGTTATATGTAAGTGCTCGAGCAGCAGAGTTTTGTATTGCTTCACGCCATCATTAAAATTTACACTACAGAAGAACTCGCAGTTATGGAGGGGCGGGACATTTCCCGAACATGTGCTAAGCTGCCGATCACGACACACTGGGCCATCTAACCAATCACAGCATATTTCCTATTTCGGAAGGAGGGTTCTAGAATTTAGTAGTAGAATAGAGTATTATAATAAAAACAGATATATTTGTCTATTGTTACAATTACTATAAATAGCTCAATAAATGTTCTAGTAAGAATAAACAGGTACTTCAACAGAGACTGTAAAAAGTTCAAATTCATTCTCATTGTTCTTTCTTGTGCTCCAGGGACTGCAAGGCCTTGTGGGTAATGCAGGAAGTAAAGGACCAACGGTGGGTTCAGAACTCTTTTTGTAATATCCCACCTACAAATGGTTTTAAAGTCTATATTGGCATTTATAAAGTCATTAATGTAGTCTTTAGCTACTGGGCAGAAACTGTTTATTTAGTTATCACTGCTAAGCTTTCATATTGAGCACCTCTAACATACTTTATTTACCATAAATGAGCCGTTTTTGGCAGTGAATGGAGCTCTATAATGCAGATTGTTGTCATGAATCCAGCAGACTGAGCTCCCAGTGCAGATCAAATAAAAAAGTGATGATCACATTTTATAGAGGATGGGCTATGCCTTTTATGAATCATAAAGAGGTTATTCAAACAAAGACAGCCTTCCCAGGAATTTAGTGGGCACCAGTGTTATGTGCAGCTTGTCAAAGTTTAATTTGCACCCTACCAGCTATAAATGACTCCAGTAAAATGCAGTAGGCAAGAAGAGTGATGGTCAGTGGTGGTTGCAGAAACACTGGTACACACATGAACACACAGGCTTTTAAGTTCTTGGTTGGTTTCTCAAACCTCAGGGATTGCAAGGTATTCCTGGAGAACCTGGTCAGGATGGACCCCCAGGATCTATGGTGAGTTTTCTTCTCTATTCTCTGTCAGTTCCACACACGTCTTTAAATCACTTCAGAGTTTACTAGTCTGCTGTGCCTGAAGCTGAATAGCTTATTTGTAACCACAAGAATGATGACAAAATGTCAGCATAATAGAAAAAAGAATTCCCCCGCTTTTAAGACAGACACCCTCCTGACCCCTATTTGACTTGCCAATTTTATTACCTACAGTATGTTTAGAAAACATAATAAACTGAATCCATATTACATATTATTTTTCATAGTATTGAATTTTTTACTCTGTGTATTGAGATTACATTTTCTATAATTCTTGGCACGTCTGCCTTTCAATATCTAAAAAAGTTGAGGTGGTAGTCTTGAAGTTATGTGTTCTGTTTTTTAGCTTTGCATTTCTATACATAATGCATACGATTACACTTACACACATTCTACTCTTTCTCACACAACAATGGAGCACACGCAAAATAGAGATCAGAGCGTATTTTGATCTTTTAATCAGCCATTGTTTGTGTAACTTGTCAGACAGACTTAATCGGCTCAGACACAACAGTAGTTGTTTCACAGGATTCAACTCTTGAACCCCGTTCAGCGTATTAGAATGATTTCTGATGGATCATGTGACACTGAAGACTGGAGTTATGGCTGCTGAAAATTCAGCTTTGTCTTCACAGGAATAAATTACATTTTAAAATATAAATATTTATGTTTTTACTGTATTTGTAGTTAAATAAATGCAGCCTTGGTAAGTATAAGAAAACTTTTGAATTCACTTCACCCACTTCTCCCCACATTCAAATACAAATAGTTTTGCCTTTCCAACACAAATAGATATTAATGCAAAAATGGTTTTATAGCTCACCCTTTTACATTGTATTATCCTTTAGCTGCATGCTGGTGATTAATTGTGGCTATTCAATGAGCTTGTTATGAACAGAGATATAGATAGAGAGAAACATAATTAGATTAATTGACCTTAGTCAGCTTACAGTAGATGCTATGTTGAATTTAACAGATGAAAACGAGGCTGTGAGGGATAGACGTACCGTCTTTACAATGGTACACATTGTATAAAGGTCTAAGATCACGTCATTTTTATGTTGTTAAACGACAGTACAATATATTGAACGCACTGTATTCTATTCCTCACAACCTCATTTTGATTCCTGTCAAAAATCGAATATGCCGCTACCCTGACTAAGGTCTATAAGATCACTTCAGCAACTTAATACAAAAATAAAAATTCTGCATTGTGATCTGTTTGTGGATTGTTAAATCTGTACTGATTATGGGTTTCAATGACAGGGTCTGCCTGGACGAGAGGGACCCATGGGCAGTCCAGGACCACCAGGAGAGAGGGTATGTTACGACTTATTTCTTTGCTCTCATATAACTCATATAACCAAGCTGCTGATTTTTCATGATGTTTTGGTATGTATTTTTCTCAGGGTTTCTCTGGAAAGACAGGAGTGGAGGGTCCGCAGGGCCCTGTTGGCATGTATGTAAGTGACCCCTCTACAGGGCTTTATAGAGGAAAAAGGGAGCAGGATGAGGAGTATTGTACTTGAGGTTGATGTTTTGACATAGCCACCTAACTCTGTCATATTCTTTTAAGGGTTTTCCAGGAAACATGGGTATGAGAGGAAGACCAGGCCACGCTGGAGACAGAGTAAAGACAAATTGCACTTTAACCGTCCTGCATTAACCACAATGCCATTATATTATGCTGTTGTACATTACAGTTATAATGTCAAAGCATAACCACAGATAAAGGCTCTGTTCTTATCTTAGTGAACCTGCCTCGTAGACTGCATAATAAGCTGACCTATAAGGCAACATCCTAACCTAAATGGAACCCATAAATGACTGGAAACAGTCAGCAGCTCAATTATCAGTTTTGATAATTATAATTATCAGAGATTTGACTAACCTCAAAGTTGACTTTGAACAAAGTTTGCATGTTGCTAAGCTAACATGATACACATATAAGAGAAAAGGACAGCACACACAGATATTGGGTGGATTTTTATTTAGGTAGGTCAGTAAGTTGTTTTAATTAAATAAAAAAATACTTCTATTCAGCATGGACACATTAAAGGGATGGTTCACCCAAAAATATAAATTTTGTCATCATTTACTCACTCATGTTGTTCCAAAGATGTATGAGTTTCTTTCTTCTGTTGAAGTCAAAAGAATATATTTTAAAAGAATGTTGGTAACCAGACAGTTGATGGTAGCCTTTGACTTTTTAGTATTTTTTTTTTCCTGCTATGGAAGTCAAAGGCTACCATCAACAACATGAGGGTGAGTAAGTGATGACAAAATGTTTACTTTTTTTTTTTCACTTTAAATTGATCAAAAGTGACAGTAAAGACATAATGTTTCAAAAGATTTTTATTTAAAATAATTGCTGTTCTATTCTTTCTGTTCATCAAATAATCCTGAAAAAAAGTTTTCCACAACAATATTAAGCTGCACAACCGTCTTCAACATTAATAGTAAGAAATGTTTCTTGAACACTACATAAGCGTATTAGAATGGAATGATTTATGAATGATCATGTGACCCTAAAGACTGGAGTAGCACTACTGCGCTACTGAGTAGTGGCTGCTGAAAATTCAGCCTAAATTGTAATATTATCACAATATTACGGTTTTTACTGTATTTTTATATAAAATAATTGCGGCCTTGGTGAGCATAAGAGACTTCTTTCCAAAACATTAAAAAAAATCTTACTGACCACAAACATTTGAACGGCCGAATATGTAAAGTCAATATTTCTCAGTACTGTAACTGAATATATATATTTTTTAAATATTTTGTTAAATAATGTTTCATAATACCTTAAATTGTTAAATAAAGTATTTTATTGATCAACATATCACTTTCTGAGTTTGTCACTATGCATTATGGGATTTTCCTATCCATTATAAGCTTGGAACAACCTTCTTATTATGATGATGACTAAAAATTTAGACAGCTCACTTGGGTTTAAAGCAAAGCCTCACTGTTTTTAGTCTTCTTAATAGTAACTTTATCTAAAAAAAGACATTTGTTTTGTCATAGGGAGAGACAGGTCTAAGAGGGTCTCCTGGACCACCTGGAAAGCCTGGACCACCAGTAAGTGTGTGATGGATCTAGTACATCGAGCTAAATCGAGCATATCATTTTTATTTTATACTTCAGTTGCTGTACCTTCATTTCTTTCATTCTATGGACAAATCTATTTCAGTTTCCACTGCTGTAACACTGCCATTTGCATGTGGTGACTAATACTGTTAACCTTTATGTGTGTTTTTTAGGGTCCCCCTGGTCCAGTAGGAGAAAAAGGCCTGCCAGGACCCCAGGTATATACCACTTCTCGAAGAAAATAAAAGATCCTGACCTAACTTATTCAGTGAAGTTTGATTTCTCATAAAGCAGTGCTGAAATATAGAAGGTTTCATTTGTTTCCTTCGTAAAATAATGGGTTACCTCTCTGCAGGGCCATCAGGGAGATCCCGGGCATCAGGGAACAGATGGGCCATGTGTGAGCACACAATCAGCTCTTTCATTTACATTATATCTCAGTTTGGCTGTTCATTTTCAAACGTTGATTATGATTGATTGTCTATAAAGGGTCCTCCAGGACTTCAGGGAGTCAGTGGGGTCATTGGAAAATCAGGACCCAGTGGAAGTAAAGGGCTCTCAGGAGAACCTGGGCCAAACGGGCCCCAGGGTATTCCAGTAAGTGAAAATTCTCCCTACCATACATGATGATGGATTTTAAAAGCTTTGCCATTTGAAAGACGTTGATGGACATCAAGTTAAAATTGTTTCCTTTCTTTCTTCAGGGTTTACAGGGGGAAAATGGAGTGCCAGGTGTAGACGGGATGAAAGGAGAAAAGGTGATTTAAGTAATTTAAGAGATTTAGAGTATCTCAAATTGTGTTTCCTTATGAAATCACTAAAAGTTGCTATAAATGCACAGGGAATGATGGGCCCTCCTGGTGACAATGGGCCTCTCGGACTGGAAGGGCCACAGGTTAGATTGGCACTGCAAAATTATTTGATCTTTATGGTCAGTACAGAATAGCAAACTAAAACATTAAGCTATGTGGTGTTTTAATGAACCAGAGTTAAATCACGATGACACATTCTCAAATGGTTATAGCTTTAATAAATTGGTGCCAACTGAGATATGATGAAAGCTTTCTGACCTCTGTAGGGTCCAACTGGTCCGACGGGTTTGGAGGGGCCTCCTGGAAGAAAAGGTGATAAGGTCAGGTGACAATTGAAATTAAATGCACTATCATAAAATTATAGACAAAAATAACATTAATGTAGTTTTTTCTTTCTTGTATTTTTTTAACATTTATTTTTTACTGGCAGGGGGACAGAGGTCCCTTCGGAAAGCTTGGTCTTCAAGGACCAAAAGGAAACATTGGCCCTCCAGGAGCTAAAGGTCCAATGGGTCCACCAGGCCCAGCAGGCAATGAGGTGTGGAGATTAATTTCTTAATGTCGGCACAACTTTGCAATTTACCCCTAAAGTCATCTGTATCAAATACGATCAGTCTCACTGTCTTTTAAAAGAGTAATATTGGTGTTTTTCTCCTGATGAAGGGTGATGCTGGTCCAGTTGGCGTTGCTGGAGACCCTGGCCCTAAAGGAGAAAAGGTCATTCATCTTTTATAGCTATAGTGTCATTTCACATAGGAAAATGGTGTTGTACTATATTTCTTTTTTTCCCTCAGGGTGATATTGGGCCGCGAGGATTTACTGGTTTAGATGGGCCGTGGGGAGACGTGGGGGAGCAGGGAGAGAAGGGACTCAAGGGAGCCAAGGGCCAAATTGGACTGGTGGTGAGTGCAAATTAGCATTTTATATTATGCATTTGTTTGCATGACATTTTATTTACCCTAACATGTTTTTATTAAGTATCTTCTCTGTTTATCGTATCATTTGATGTACGCTACTGTTGGAAAGAAATCAGTATTTTTTATTCAGCAAGGATTCATTAATTTGATTAAAAGAGACAGTAAAGACATTTATAATATTACAAAAAAATATGTATTTCAAGTAAATGCAAAAATATTAATCAGAACAAACTGTTTTCAACATTAATAATAAATTAAATCTGTATATTTTAATACTTTTATCATTAAATCATGTGAAACTGGAGTATTGGCGCTCAAAATTCTGCCTGACCATCACAGAAAGAAATTACATTTTAAAATATATTAAAGTAGATGAGTTATTTTAAAATGTAATAATATTTCACAATATTAGTGTTGTATGTTACTGTACATTTGATCAAATAAATGTCTTGGTAAGCAAGAGACATCTTTCAGAAGCTTTAAAAAATCTTACTGACTTTAAACTTTTGAATGGAGGTGCAGGTATTTTTCCTAAATGGAAAACACTAAAATATGACATTTACCATGTAAAATGCATGGTATCTTGACTTTTTTTGTCCAATTTTATTGCATTTTTGTTGATCGTTTGCTGTTTTTATGTTAGGGTGAGTCAGGCCTCATGGGCGGGAATGGACCTGCTGGTCTGAAAGGTGTAGAGGTGTGTAGTACCCTTATTTTACTAGAGTTCATCATACTCTATGATCTGTTTCACCTAAGAATGATTGACTCCTATATTCCTGTTTGATATGGTTGTTTTCTTGTGTTTCAGGGTGGACCAGGCCATCCAGGGCTGGTGGGGCTAGATGGACCTCCAGGAAGCAAGGTGCCACATTTGATTGTTCACTTAGAGCATCTTTGGATTATTTAAAATTTTTTATGGTCTAAATCTAAGTGTCTCTTTAGGGAGAAGTTGGGCTGAATGGTTTACTTGGTGAGCCAGGAGATGCTGGACCTGAGGTTATGATCCACTTGAAATGAAAACACATTACTATATTAATATATTCTGCAAAGCTCATAACATGGAACATCTTATTTGCATTACTTTGAATGTAAAAAAAAAAAGCTGTTTTATGTATGTTCTCGTTATTCATATCTTTGCTTTGTGCCTCAGGGAATTGCAGGTCGCAAAGGCGTACAAGGTGACTCAGGAAAAGCCGGCACACAGGTAAAGATAATTTGTTCATGTTTATATTCATCTCTCAGATGATAGCCTATTCTTAGGAACAACAGGGGACAATCAATGTATTTTACCTCAGAGTAACTGATTCATGATCATACCTTGACCTACAGGGTGGTGTTGGATCATTTGGTCCCCAAGGTCATTTGGGCCCTAAAGGTCTCCCAGGGCCTGAAGCGGAGAAAGGAGACCCAGGAGATAAAGGAGAACTAGGGGTGGAGGTGAGCTTGTGATGAACTCCACTAAGATGGAAAATGAAAATAATCGTAAATAAATCTACTTCATGTTCAAAATGAACTCATCTCTTCCCTTTAGGGCCCAGACGGCCTTCAAGGCATACAAGGGCCACCAGGACTGCCTGGTTTGGAGGTACAGACATTAAAATCAGTTGATGTGGATTTTTTTGGTTGGCTGTATATAGAAATACAGTACATGTGTTTGATTAACCCAGTTATATCAATTCAAATCTACTATCTTAGGGTCCACAAGGTGAGGAAGGGGCAAGGGGCTCGCCAGGCCTACCAGGAACTCAGGTCAGTTCCCAGACAAAAGTGTACATTTACAGGAAAGAGACAACAAATAGATACACCTTAATGTAATGCCTTTGTTTCAACTCTGCTTGCTTAATCATCAGGCCCTTAATGAGTTTTGGTTGTTGCAGGGCCGTTTGGGTAACCCAGGAACTGAAGGAAAAGAAGGCATGAAAGGAGAGAAGGTAAGGTCACAATGTTCTTTTCTCTGTCTTAATCCCTGTCTGCTATCTAAAATAAAAGTTCTTCCTCTATGCCTTTGTCCTTGCTGTCAGATATGAGAGCTGTGTTTTAAGCATACAGATTTCCCAGGACTCTTATCTGCAAATTCATTTCAAATTTGAATTTGGTTATTGATGCATTTTTAGGGAACTCAGGGCAAAGATGGAGCACCTGGAAAAATGGGTCACATTGGACGGAGGGTAAGATGTGATATGCCCTCAAAAGTGCCTTTTGTGCTCTCTTAGATTCTATTAAATGTTTCCAAATCTCTAAGTAAAAGACAACGAAGTTTAGTGACATTAAATTGTCATGAATATACTTAGGCTGTTTTAGACTCTGATGTCATTTATGTCATAATGCAGGACAAACATTTGTAAAATTGTGGTGATTATGATTGAAAAACTCACAAACTTTTTTTTGGTGTTTGACATAAAGGGTAAAAGAGGAAAGGCAGGGTTGAGGGGGACCAGAGGACCAAGAGGAGAAAAGGTCAGAGTTCAGAGATTATATCAACTTGGCATTTAAACACATGACAAGCTTAATTTTTGAAACCCATGGCTTGAATTGGACAAGTTAGGTATTTCCTTCTTGCCTCCTCCTTGTCCAATAGGGAGAGAGAGGAGATGTAGGAGAGAAAGGACTTTCTGGATGGGGGGGAAGTATGGTAAGATTAATACTCCTGGTCAGAACAGTCCATTTCAAAATTGGCACATCTTTTGGATTAAATAACATTGTGGGAATGAATAAAATAGGATAATATTAAAATGCTTGATGCTTGACAGGGAATCCAAGGGGTGAAAGGAGAGCCTGGGGAGCAAGGTGTCAAAGGAGCAGAGGTGCTTTTAAATTATGTACTCCAACATGATTTTTTTTTGTGCCTTAAAAACACATTCTTAATGTTAATTCCTTAACCTGTCCATAATAGGGTGAGAAAGGGGATCAGGGACCTCTTGGTCCACCAGGGAGAGGTGGCTTGAAGGTATGGCGTATCACAAGCACATCCAATGATTCTGCAGTACAACCTATTCAGTTCTCTTATAAGAGTATTTATTTATCCTCTTTAGGGGAGTCTGGGGACTCTTGGTCCTCCAGGACCCCCAGGACCAAAGGGGGATCAGGTAAAAGTCAAAACATCTTGAAAACACATATTCTTTTGTTTTTTCTTAGTTTTTAATATAATACATGTACAGTTAATTAATCTTAGATATCTCTCAATTCTTTCTCCTTCATTTTTAAGTTGCTTTGGTTAAAAGAATCTGCTACATAACTAATTATGAAATGCATATACTTTTCCTAAAGGGCAATATTGGTCCAGCTGGGCCTAGAGGGACACCTGGAATACCTGGACTACCAGTAAATATGTCTTTTTTTTAAATGTTTCAGCATTTAAACTAATAGTGAACTGTGCCTTTTAAACCGTAGCCTAATTTGTATTAACACATCTGCTGCAGATACATTTACATGTGCTCTGTCCTTTCAAAATATGAAAGCATGGTTAATTAATTTTTAATGGCATAAGCAAGGACAGTGAAGTGCTTTATCGCAGCCACAGATTTTTTATTTTATTTTTTATTTTTTCCCGGATGAGCATGAAGATCATTTATAATTTATTTCTCTTTTATCTCCTCCAACCTGCAGGGCTTGTTTGGAGACAAGGTATGAAATGTAATTTTCAAAGCTTTCTTTAGTCAGCATCTATCAGGTTAAAAGGCAATGTTCCAGATTAAACAACATAAAAATACATAAATAAATTATGTTAAGTTATTTTTATTTTATAGTTATATAAATTATTTTATTTATTTATTTACAGTATATGTTAAATTGACCGTGTTAAGTTTTGTACATCAGTTAAATATCTCTAATTTTAGGGACTCAAGGGATTTCAGGGGCCTCCTGGCCCCGTTGGAAGAAGGGGCTTTCCAGTAAGTTGCCAGACACACTTTACAGTGTTTTTAACAATACGAAAGAGAAAAACAGAAACAAAAAAAATATTTCTGTGTTTAATTGATTATTTTAGGGGCCACCGGGGCCACCAGGACCTGCTGGTAATACTGTGAACCTGACCATGACTCAGATCAAGGCAAGTTGTTTAAAAACGTAATGGCCCTTTTCTCTTAAATACATTGCTGATAATTTAATACCATTCATCATGTTGTTAAAGCCTTGTTCACACGGCACTAGCAAATGCCACATAGTTCACTGTATGCACTAAGATTAGCATATTTTGCATGATGTTACATACATCCTGAACAACGGAAGAAGTACTTAATTTAGACTATCCAGACTGAGACGCATTTCCAATCAATCCAAGCCACCTAGAAATTTGGATTTGAGTAAACCTGATTTCAAAGTTTTGGGGATTTTCTGTCTACATTTAAAATTAGATTTTTTTTGTAAGAACAAGGCCCATTTTACCTTTTTTTGTTGTTGTTGCTTTCAGTCATTTATCTTTTTTATTTACGATTCAGACATTTATCGAAGTAAAGAATGTTTTTATTTTAAATTTGAATGAAGGTGTATCTTGTACTGATATCATAGAATAAAATACAGTAAAATGCATAGTAAATCTTTTTGTCTTACTTTTTCATCTCCAATAGGACCTGATGTACAGTTCAGACAAGCCCAATTACCCTCTGATTCAGACACTGCTGGACTCTCTGTACCATGACCTCCGGCTGCTGGTGGACCCTCCGGACGGCAGCAAGCAGCGCCCAGCCTCTACCTGTCTGGAGCTGTGGCTGTGCCATCCCAACTACACCAGTGGTCAGAGCCCACCTCTATCTTTCATCTTTTTCTATCTTTCAAACATTTATCTGTTTGTTCATGGTCTCCTTTGTGCTGTCTTTTAGAAATCTCTGCATTACAATTATATTTTTTGGTTGTGGTTGGGTTTATGGAGTTTTAAAAACTTTGGAAACGCATACACTCAGTACTATCTCAGGTGATACAACAAGTGGACAGTGTCGTGGAGAAAAGTATTCTCAATCTTGCAAAGTAATGCTCAAGACGCAGAGGTTCAGAAGTCAAAATTAGACTTTATTGGACAAAGCAACATAGCCGAGATTCCTGCAGAACATCTGACCATCTCACTCGCAACACTTTTATACAGTTTTAACTAATGATCTCAATTGCAGGTGCTCTCCTCCCTTTTCTCTTCCTGGAATCTCCCCAACACTCACCACAGTTACTTCATTAATTGGCTAGCCTGTTTTCTTTGTAAGGGTGGCCGACTGCCAACTAGTCAAAAACATATTTTGATTGTCCCACAAAGTGATTATTCAGTGTTTTTGCCTCATTATTTTTTATCAAGAGAACATGTTGAAGGCCATGTGAACCAAAAGAGAAACTTAGTATCAGTGCAGATGCCAACCGCAAGCTTCTTCAGCTAAAATCTCGTTCTTTCCAGTGTGACTTCTCTCAAAGTCATGTAGTAGGCCATGAGGCCTTCAAAACACATGTTTTTTTTAGTATTCAAATTACTTCTACAATTGGGATAAATAGAATATTTCATAAAGAGCACTAAAAAGAGGTGTAAATGAGGTGCTATTTTGCACATCCAATGTTCAGATAATTCAGCTGCATTAATAAAGAAAGAAGTGTCTGTGTTCTATGAAGCATACTGTAAGTTGTTTTGGAAAGAGAAGTCTGTTAAATAACTACTTTTGTAACTGTTTCAGGTTTCTACTACATTGACCCAAACCAAGGCAGTCCTTTAGATGCTTTTTTGGCCTTCTGTAACTTCTCAGATTCAGGAGCAGAGACCTGCCTTCACCCCAGAGATGCACATGTAATGTTCTACCTAACAACTCACTACCGTGTCTCTTTGATGTCAAAAAACATCAAAATCTTATTATTGCTCTTTCAATTTCCACAGCTGCCCATAAGGAATTGGCTGAATGACTTAAGGAATAACAGCAAGTTCTACTGGTTAGGTTCACTGGAGGGAGGTTTTAAAGTAAGTAGTCCTATTAGTCTGTGGAAATGTTTACTTCCTATTGGGTCAAAGTTTGTGTTATCGCCAAGAAGGGAGTCTGACTGTGAGATAGTTCACCTAAAATGAAAATTCACTGAGCTTGTAGACTTCTAGACTCTCGATAGGTTACTTTTATGGTACTCTTTGTGTTTTTTGGACCCAGTTACCTTCCCTTTTTGTTGTAGACTTACAGACTCTCGACTTGTATACTTAAGAAGTCAATAGTTTACTTTTATGGTACTTTTATGTGTTTTTTTGGACCCAGTTACCCTCCCTTTTTGTTGTATGGAAAATAAAAACCTGGAAATTAAATTAAAATTAAATTTTAAATAACTAAAATGTTTTGAGTGACATGATGCTGACAGAATGAAGACAGAGTTTGTTTTTGTTTTTTATTGAGCTGTCCTTTTAGCGCTTTAATTTATTGTCCCGGTTAATAGCTTCTAATAATGTGGTTTTTATTACCCATAAAATTCTTGCTCTTTTTATTTTCAGTTTTAAGCCCTGTTGTTGCATACAGTAAACTGTCTGTGTTCTCAATTTTATCATCAAATCCCATCTGTCCATCTTTGGTCAGCTTGAGTATCCAGCCCTCAGTGTGGTTCAGCTGCGGTTCCTACGACTCCAGAGCAACAGAGCAGAGCAGAGAGTGACGTACTCCTGTTACCCTGGACACCGACTGGGCCAGACACAGCGACAGGTCCAGTTCCTCACAGACGCCGTGAAGCAGAGCTATTTAGGAGCATTACAGGATTGCGTGGTACGTGGTGTCTAACGGCACTAGTTATAAAAAAAAGTGATTTTTTTATTTATTAAATCACTGGTGAATATTTTGTCCACGATTCATTCATTGCAGTAGTGAATCAATTTATTTTGCTATACTGTACACTAATATTCAGAAGTTTGGGGTCTATATCATTTTTTTTTTATGTTTTTGAAAGAAGTCACTTATCAAGTCACCAAGTCTGCATTTATTTTTATCAAAAATACAGTAAAAACAGTGATATTGTGAAATATTATTACAATTTAAAATAATACTTGTTTTCTATTTAAATATATTTAAAAATTTAATTTATTCCTAAGATGATAAATCTGCATGTTCAGCACCATTACTCCATTCTTCAGTGTCACATGATCCTTCAGAAATCAGTCTAATATGCTGATTTGGTGCTCAAGAACCATATCTTATTATTATTATTATCAAAAATGTAGGGCTGGTTTTGATTTTATCCTTTGAGAATTGATTAGATTGGGAAAAGTAGGTGTAGAAAGCCTGACCTGAATGTAAGCTTGCTAAAATAAAGCCATTGGTTTACATTAGGGATTTTTGTCAGCTGATCCCCTTTGGCCTACAATATTTACTTGAAGTTAATATTTAAATAATTTAATAAGTTATTCGCATATGCACGACTCTCCCATGTCTGTTAATGTACACATGACATGCAGGTAAACAAATATTCTTTTTAATCTTTTTTATATACATTTTTTTATTTTTTATTAAGTGATTTATTTTTAAGTCAATTCACAATTTTTTATATAGCGCTTTTTACAATACAGATTGTTTCAAAGCAGCTTTACAGAGGTAACAGGAAAATAATGCAAAAAAGTTGCATAATTTTATAATTAGCTTTTCATCAACTAAGATTCTGTCTTAATGTCCAATAACAGCTAAGTGGAAAAGTTGGGACTCTTTGTTTGACTTTGTTTGGCGGAATTTACCTTTAACAACCATTTTTAAACCCTTTATGTTTATGTTTTGTGTACCAGTCTGCAAAGGAAGTGGATCCCGGACCGCGCGAGTCTGTGTTTCAGTTTGAGGACATGGACCTGCTTCCTCTACATGACATAGGAATCTTTGGCAACAGCAGTCACGAGTTTGGCTTCACCATCGGCCCTGTGTGCTTCAGCTAGAGACATACTGAATGATAACGGTACATTCTGTGTGTTTAAATACAAGCAACAAAGAGAAGAAAACAGAACACTCTGAAGAAGCATGTGGCATCTATGGCTTGTGGTAAAGGAAATACTCTACAAAGTCCTTCAGACAGTGACTCCACACAAGGGTCCTGTCTTTCCCGGTGCTGCCAGAAAAATGGACAATATCCTTTTTTTGTTTACAGGGACTTATGGCTTTGTAATTGATGTACTATTTTATAACTAATTTTATTTGAGTTAGCAATGTTTTTTAATCACTAGCTGGTCTTGTAATAACGTTGTAGAAGACGCTTGGATCGCATCAAGTGTAATGACAGGGTTCTGACGTGACCACTATGTGGTTGCATGGTCCAAGTTTCAGCTGTATACTACTTTAATCATGTGCATAATGTTAAGACTTTGCATTATAAGGCAATATAAGGGCATACTTGGAGTTTATAAATGACACTTTTTTTCCCCCTCTCATCTAAGTGTCAAACTTGAATTTTAGAACTGATACAAACAAAGCGTCCCAGTGAGGACACAGCTAACCTTCCCATGAGGTTTAAATATCAGGAAGTCTGTGCGACCGTTCTGATTTCTCTGTTCATGTCATTGTTTAATTTCAGAAAGTGTCATATTGCCTAAATATTGTTCAAATATGTGGTTAGATGATTTATGGGTGCTAAGATTTACGATACAGCAGTAATAGTTGTTTCAAAAAGAGAAGAATAATACTAACTGCAGCAAATAACTGTGCAAGCAGTGATCTAATGTGCATTATGGGTACGAGACTGAAATTCAATGCACATGCAAAAAGTCATAGAGACAGTCTTCTTTAGTTCACATTTACTGTATCTAGGTCTCAGGGAGCACTTATGACATAAATGTAAGAAAATACACAAATTATATTGGATAATGTTGAGAATAATCAGACAAATTTTAATCAAATTGAATCATTCAGCATTGCTTTAAAGCAGTGATCACTAATAACATTTTAAACCACATTGAATTTAGGCACAGGTGCTTTATTTTGTTCAATTAGCCTATATTTTGTAATGTATATTGTGTTTTCTATGTATTTTTGGTGTTATGAAATCACATGCTGGTCATCTGTTTGAGTATCAGCTATAAAAAAAATGCATTAATAATGTATCATTTAAATCGTGTCGAACTGTTTTGTATCATTGTTTGAAACACGACCGTTTCTTAAAAAATGTTTTGTGAAGTTGTATTTTTCCCTATTCAAACCAAAAAGCATGCTAATGAGCTGAACTGCAACTGCCCAGGTATACCCCAGGAGGATCCATGAGCAGGTACAATTTGCTTTAGCACAAGGCGCCCTAGCTGTGTCGCATTTGTCTGTATTTTCTTTTCTGAATGTAGTCTGTAATGTCTGAAAATCTGTGTGGAATGGGATGAAGTGGGAAATCACTGCATACCTGAACTTGCCATAAAAGTTTAAAAATGTTCATATCTGGAAAGGCATTGGAAAGTGTCGGAATTCATCTTGCTAAAAAACACACACACAAACCTTTGAATTTGCAGTGTGTGTATGAGGACATCATCATCCAGTAATATATGAATATCATGAGTAAGGAGTGTTATCAGGCCCACAAAACAGGTCGGCAAAGTGTTCCTTTAATTTCACTCCACCACCATCTCCCTTGTCTTAGTCATCAATATACTTATTTATATGCTTCGTTACAGTACTTGTGTCAATTCAATTATTCTATTTAAGCGTGTCAAATGACTTAATTTATAATATTACTGTGCTATACACTATTCAATATATTACTGCATTTCTATGATAACGTATGGAATAATAATTACACACTTAGGATCATTCCAATTTCCAAATGTAGGCCTATTGTATTTATTTGTGTTAACATTTTTACAATTTAATTAATCAAGCAGCATTTTTCATTTTCAATCATTTTTTTACTTAAAAAAAATCAGGTCACAAACCACGTTATCATAAATATAATTATGTTAACTGATACATGATTTTTGCCCTCCATGAGATAAGGGAGATTGTTGTAAGGTCATGAACGTGTTAATAAAACAGGGCGGAGCCCGACAGAATGACGCGTGTGCACGAGGATCACGTGATACAATAGGAGCTGTCACATAAACATTGTACTGAACACAGCTTTCTAGTGATTAACAGCGATCATGCTTATTTTTATACAGATTGATACATTACGATAAGACTGTCTATCAGCATGCGTTTTGTGCGAGTAATACGCGGTTTGTATGAGAGCAGCGTGATGGAGGAGAGATAGAGATCTGATAGCCACTCCTGCTGTCACCTACACACTGAGTTCACTAATACTACACGCACAGTGGATGGGATGCCTTGGCTGTGACCTCCTCCTCTTCATGCATATAGATCCTCTTTCTTTCCGGGATCAGCAAGTTGTCAAGAGAAAGGTAAAACAAGGATTCGTTTGGAGGCCAGTTAGTCCCTTACCTGAGCAGGGTTAAACGGTTGATAAAAAAATTAATGCATATTTCTCTTTCATTTCAGTGTGCTTTAATGGTATAACAGACACTATTGTTTTGCCAAAGCGTTTGCAGCATAGATGTGTGCAGTGGAAAATCTGTCAATGTAAAATAAGTACAGGCACGTGACAACAAATTTTCAAGTATTTTAATTTAACTGATGATGATTTTAAGAAAAGTGATTTAAAAGTCATAAGTAGAATTACTTGCAGTACAAATCCTTATATCCTTAATAGGGGCGCTGGCACCAAATTGATATGGTATTGTAAAGCTATTTGATTTAAAAATCGGGTATGTCAATGTAGATGACCCAAACCTATCCCCAAATCTACCCTCAAAACAGGCTGCCAAATGTTATGACTTGGCTGGCCTAGGAACAAGTATTCATGACATTGTAAAACTATGGCTGCATCCGAAATCACATTCTCTTGAGTAGGTACTTATTTTGAATAAATAATTACTTCACGACTGCTAAAAAAAAAGAGAGTATGTTCTAGTATGAATGTCTGTATGAGTGTAATCTGGACGTAACAACTTACGTTCGCCATGTTGTATGCATACTTCAGTTATTGGCTGTATCTGAAATCGCATACTTACCTACTAGGTGAAAAACAGTAGGTGACTAAAGAAGTATGTCCGAATTCACAGTACTCATAAAGGAGTAGGCAAAAAGTACCCTGACCTACTACTTCCGGTGAGATTCTGAAGTGTGCATACGATGGAAGTAGGCCTACATACTGCATCCGAAATCGCATACTATTTTGATTAGGTACTTATTTTGAATAAGTAATTACTTCACGACCACTAAAAAAGTATGTTCTAATCTATCAGAACAAAGTATGTTCTTAAGTATGTTCTACATTCGCCATGTTGTCATTATCATGGGACCTACCAACATTGCCAATCATAAATCCTCTTCCGTGACCTTATGGAATAGTAAAGTGTACTTACCTACTAGGTGAAAAACAGTAGGTGACTAAAGAAGTATGTCCGAATTCACAGTACTCATAAAGGAGTAGGCAAAAAGTACCCTGACCTACTACTTCCGGTGAGATTCTGAAGTGTGCATACGATGGAAGTAGGCCTACATACTGCATCCGAAATCGCATACTATTTTGATTAGGTACTTATTTTGAATAAGTAATTACTTCACGACCACTAAAAAAGTATGTTCTAATCTATCAGAACAAAGTATGTTCTTAAGTATGTTCTACATTCGCCATGTTGTCATTATCATGGGACCTACCAACATTGCCAATCATAAATCCTCTTCCGTGACCTTATGGAATAGTAAAGTGTCCATTGTATGCATTGTACACTTCAGAATCTCACCGGAAGAAGTAGGTCATCTGGGTACTTTTAGTTGGGAAGTATGTGATTTCGAATGCAGCCTATGTATTTTTAGAAAATTAAAAATGGTGGTAAATAGTTGGGTGGATATTTAAAACAGTCATTTGACTCAACATGACCAAACGAATCAGGTTATTTGTTGACTCAGATTACGAGTTTTGTCCTGGCCTATCATGAAAATAAATGTGAACATTTAACATTTGTATTTAAAATAAAATTAAAACTCTTTCCTTGATAAAAAATGTTTTCTTGTGTAGTGTAAAACCTGCTCAAAAACCGTAGTGATGTGTGATCTGTGAGCGAATCAGTTAATCAGTCGACCAGTTCACAAATCATTTTGAAAGATTCATCCGCAAATCAATTTGAATTTGCATGCTATTTAAAAGGAACATTCATATCCCGTAGGCTAATCAAAAACAACAGGAAGGGTAATGAAATGGTTAAAAAGTGTGGGAACGTTGTCCCCAAAACAGAACTGAACCTTCAAATGACAATCTCAAACAGATGATTTTACTTGTAATTTGCATTTGGGACACAGTCTGCATTCAACCTTCCCCTGTCCTGCAGCATATGTGTGTCATCTTAGCAGGCCAGTGTTTTAAATCTATTCTATCCAGTGAACTGGGTTTGGTATGATAGAAACCAGATGGACTTAGGCTAATGTTCCTAATCCCCTCTTACATGGCTCTCATGGCCCTGGGACAGCGAGGTGAACAGCCCTGTCCCATGGTGTTGTTCTCAGATCAGATGTGCCACCCCGTGCCTCATTTCACTTCAGATTTAGTCTGGTATCAAGTAATCTTGTGACGAGATCTGTGTTTTACACCTCAATTCTCCTCAGGGAGCTGTGAAGATCAGCATGGCAGGAGCCACAGACCTTCATGTGCTCAGCTCATGTAACGAATAGTGATTTGTGGGAAAATCACTTGATATCTGTGTCATTCTTGTCTTTTTTTTCCCTGTTTCGCCTATTTGATTCAGTGTGTTTGAGTGGTGGGCTGTGTTAGAGATGTACTCACCACAGAGGAAGGACTTTGTCTCTCTGACGCTGGGAGACCAACACAACCGCAGCTACACCAACGGCAAGCACCGGAGGCAGTCCTGCTGGAGGGTTAGTGTTTGCCTATTTTATTCTTAACATGCCATCTAAACCCTTGTTCTACTGGACATAAATACAGAGCATTATATATTTTTCATTCATTAACTGTGATGTTCGACGGCTGATGGCTTCTGCGTCTTTATTTGGTTGTGTAAATGAGTGCCATTTTCCTGTCTGCGTGGCTTCTTGACATCTATTTAATATTCTGAGAAGAAAATGCTGGCACTGTAATCGTTGTGTTCAGTCCTAGCCAGACTGGGGATGTCAAAACCCTTGTTTTTTTTCCCCTCACATATAATCTACTAATTTGTATATACTTAATTATCGCCGGAAAGCAGACACACACTCCCTGCTAAGCCGAAAACACAATTTTGTGGCTTGAAAAAAACAAAACTTTTAATTTAAAAATGTAGCTTAAAGGAACAGTTCATCAAAAAATAAAAAAACAGTTCTGCTAGGATTTACTCACCGTCATGTCTTTCTAAACTACTTAATTTTTTTCTTGGTAACCCAAATTGAGGCTCTTGTTCATACAACACTATTTTAATGTGAAAAAACAACAACATAAGAACACCAAAAAAAGCAAACAAATCACTAAGTCAGTAAGTTCAACTCAAGAACTCGGTTAGTGAATGAATTGTCCTCAATCAGCTCAATGAACAACTGTTTTTATTTTAAGAAATTAATTCTTTTATTCAGCAAGGATGCATTAAATTGATCAAAAGTGACAATAAAGACAAACAATGTTTCAAATAAATGCTGTTCAAACTTTCTATTCAGCAAAAAATTGTGAATAAAATGTATCACAAATTTTAAGAAGCAAAACTGTTTTCAACATTGATAATAATTTTAAAAAGCAGCAAATTAGTACAATTTCTGAAGGATCATGTGACTCTGAAGACTGGAGTAATGATGTTGAAAATTCCGCTTTATCATCACAGAAATAAATGACATTTTACAATATTTAAAATAGAAAACAGTTACTATATTTTAAATCAAATAAATGCAGCTTTTATGAGCAGAAGAGACTTCTTTCAAAAACAATAAAAAGTCTAAGTGACCCCAAACTTTTCAAAGGTAGTGTGTCTCATTTTTGTTTCACAGAAAAAGAAAATCATGCAGGTTTGAACAACATGTGGGTGAGGAAATGTAGGATTTTTTTGGGCGAACTTTCCCTTTAATGCCTTCCGTTATCTGAAATGCATGTTGATTGAATTAGTTAGGTTGATTAAACTATAGTGACGTTTGTACTGAGAGAAATGTTCTTTTAGATTTGATTTCTGAGTGCAGGATCAATCATATTGTAGTTGTTTCCCTGTAGCTTTGTTTTTGTAGCACTATATTTGGCGGTCATTACAGTTGCCACGTCAATCCATCAATTATAAAATTGCTGCACTTTCCTCCGATTGTCCATGTATTGTTTGCGTTTGTTTTGGCAGAAATGGAAGCAGCTGTCTCGGCTTCAGCGCAGTCTGATTCTTTTCCTGCTGGCCTTCCTCTTCATCTGTGGGATTCTTTCCTATTCCAGTCTGTCGGAGCAGTGGAGAGGTACTTTATTCCGTGCTCTTTAATGACATTTCACAGGATATGAAAGGTGAAATCACAAAAGATAGATGATTGGCACAGTCTCTGCTCGTTTATATTAGCTGCTGGGGTAAAAGTTTTATTAAACATCACACAGTTTGCTATTAATAATTCACATGAGATTTATTTCTGTCTGTTTGTTGTCTAGGGCTCTCTGACAGATCGTTGAAAGAGGACTGGGTTGAAATGGAAAACAGAGGTCTCAGGCCCATTCCTCCTGGCCTCGTCCCAAAGCTCCCACCAGGAGTTGTCCCTGGGGTCCAGGACGTCCCACCAGAAGTGCTGCCGGAGCTTCAAAGACCAAGCATTCCAATACTTCCCAAACCTCCAGCTATGGTTAGTAGGAATATTTCTTAGTTATTTGGTATATTTATTATATCGTTAAATTTATAATTTTTCTACTCATTTTAAGGGTTTTTCCAGCCCCTGCTAAAAACAATAACAAAACAACTTAAATCTTAAACCAAAATTTAATAAAATAAAATACAATTGTTTGTAAATTCAAAATAAAAGCTTTTTTAAAAAATAAATTTGATCAATTATAGCATTATTATATTGATAAAGTAAATTTAAAAAGATTACAAAATTACAATTGTTACTAAAAAAAAAATTTAAATACATAATATTTTAATATTATGTTAATAAGGTAATTCATGACATATAAAAACATGAGTTTGTGAAAACGGTGACATTATGCGCATGCATATTATGTGTTCAGTCTATAGGCACGAAGTGTTTCTTCACAAAGTGACATTGCCAACTACTGTCCTGGCATCCATAATACAGCGTTTTTAGTCTATTTCGCGAATCCGCGTGAATGGAGATCATTTTTCTGTATGCGAAAAATTCTTTGTACATCGTTGTCGTGTAAATGTATCCTAAGATTCTTTATCTACTCTTGTCTTTTTATGTTGGGCGGTTTGAATCAGCAGAGGAAGCCCCCTAGCAAGCGTGGTCCTCCAGCTCTACAGAAGCGAGGGAATGTGTCAGATTGGCAGGTGAAAGATAGAGAAGAACCCGAACCCGAGATCAAGAGAGAAGACGACGGAGGGAAAGAAGCAAAAACAGTCATTAGGTTTGGATATCTTACATTCAATCAATGCAGACATTTTTATATGAGACTTTTAATTATGATAAATGGTTAAAGGATTAGTCATTGACATTTATTTGTTGTTGGCTTAGTATTTAACCTTTCGAGTAAGTAGAGGTATTAAAACTGACAGTAATTATGAGTTTTATTGGCAATTATTTGTTATTAGTCTCACTCACACGCTTGGAGCTACTAAGAATTTTATCCCCTCCACTAAATGAAATACATTTTCACATTGATGCTTGTCAGATTCATCCGTCACTGTATATGGGTACATATTAATGACAAATTTCTTTAAGAAATAGTTAATCTTGTGTTCATTTACTCACCATCATGCCATTCGAAACCTGTAGGCTGCTAATTTGAAAAGAGTTTTTCAAACTTTTTTGCACAGACCTGCAATATAATGGTCCCTTTGTGAGCAACCCCCCTCCTTAAATATAAAGGTAGATAAATAAATGAAAAAAAGTACACTACGGTTCTGAAATTCAGGGTTGATAAGATTTTTTTAAACAGTTAATACTTTAATTTAGCAAGCACGCATAAAAATGATACAAAGTAACAGTAAAGACATCTAAAATCCTAAAAAAATCCTGGAAGAAAAAAACATTTACTGTTTCCCAAAAAAAGTATTAAGGACTGTTTTCAACATGGATAATAATAGTGAGCATAATATCAAATTCTGAAAATTGTAACATTTGACAATATTTATTTTTTGCGCACCTCTCGTGGCCCACAGTTTGAAAACTCCTGAATTTGGAACACAATTTTTCAATTTACCTATACTTACAATGACATTTAGTGTGTGTTCACACATGGCATATTTGGTTATATTAAAATGGACTCTGGTGCGATGGCTCTTTTAATGCGGTTCATTTGAATACGTTTGAACACTGCCACCCGAACCTTTGTGCGAACCAAACAAGTGGACCGATTCCAAAACAAGTTCGACTGAAATATTAACGGAACATGGACCAAAGACATCTAAACGAACCAAAAACAGGATGTGATTGCAAAACAGAGGAATTGCTCGTGGTGTTTTACACATTTTATCTTTCACACAATTCCTTTACACATTCTATAAGCTCTTAATGTGTTCTCAGCTGGTATAAATACCATCATATTTACACTCATTCGACGAGTGCGTTTAGCCCAGCACACAGCATTGTTTTGGATGTTTGCTAAGTTCCATCACAAAATATACGTCATAAAAAAAATATGTCATATTTTTTGTTTTGTATGTTTAGGTTCGGTCTTAAAAAAATGTAAAGATTTAGTCTGATAGATTTAGATTTAGTCAGTAAAAATGACAGACTTTTTTAGTCCAGGCCAAAAGAACCAAGAGAACCGAAGTACAAGTGTGAACACCTTATAGTACTTACAGCTGCTCCAAAATTTACACGCACAAAAAGAATGATATAAAAATGATAACAGATTTCAATTTTTGGATGAATTATGTTGGCCGTCATTGAGCGTCAACTGGTCCAGTTTTTGCGGTGTGTTCTGCACCGTCTGCACTAGCTTTTTGTCCGATTGATGTCTAATCGGCATCGGTGAGAGAGAGAACTCTGATTGGATGTTCAGCTTAGCTAACAAGTCAGTGCATAAAAATAAAAGCTAAAGCGACCAAAGTCGTCAAGACGGCACAGACAGAAGTCAAGTCAAGTCAACTTTTCTTTTTACAGCACATTTAAAAACAACAGAAGTTGACCCAAAGTGCTTTACAGATCAAGCTAGAATAAATAAACACATTTAAATACAAAATCATTCTATCAGCTTTTAAAAAAAACATTTCATGATCTATTCAAAAGCTAAAGAAAACAGATGTGTTTTTAAAGAAGACTTAAAAAATGGCTAGCGATGATGATGACCTCACTTGGAAAGGAAGACTATTCCATAATTACAATATTTATAACAATATTTCGGACCCTTCACTGAAAAGGCACGGTCACCCTTAGATTTAAAAGGGCAACGAGGAACCGTCAATAGCAATTGGTCAGAAGACCTGAGTCCTCTAGTTGGAGAGTAAGGGTGTAAAAGGTCACTAATATATTTAGGTCATTAATATATATAACAGAAGGCTGTTCTAATTTTAAGTCATCTTACCTGAGCATGATTGATATTCAAAATGGTGAGCAAGTGCTGCTTTGTTTACTGTCCTAGTTTCAGTTTCCCTTTTTGAATGATGAATATATACTATTGATACCTGCTGTTATAGACAGGTATTTCCCTACACGCAGGCTCAGAACGCACGTGCTCGTCTACAGTCTCCTGTAGTCCTTTTGTTGTGTTCAAGCGCAGGTTTTTGGCCGAGACGCAGCCGACGTGAGGCGACAACACAGTCAGCTTTTGTCGTTGCTAGTTCTTTTACGCTGGCTTGATGTGTCACTGCCTTTAGAAAGAGCAGAGAATGCATAGCAGGAGCAGAAGACAAACACTCCCGTGTGCTGATAGTGCCTTAGGGAACAGTTGATTAACAGTTGAGCTGGTAATGCAGCGTTTTTGAAGTGAGTTGCGATGAGCTTTCATTTCCTCCAGCTGTGTCCTGTTGTGGGACTCCTGCTCATGTGTAATTGCAGTTATAATCATGGGTCATCTGGAAGGAAACAGTGCTATTGTGGGTGCTGAATCTCTGGATTGGATGTTACAATTGATGCCAGTGTTGTTTTTGGACTCCTAGCTGGCGCGGGGCAATGATCGAGGCGGAGCAGGGGACGGAGCTTCAGTCCACCGCCCATGGGAAAGAAGGAACAGTGGCTGATGCCGAGGGAGCTACCAACTTAGAACCAGGTATCAGAATTCATCCCACAATTATTAAGGCCAAACGCCTCAGACATGTGATCATCTTAATGTCTTTCTGTGATTTATTTGTTGTACACAGTCACAGTGAAGCCCGTGGATCATGTAGAGGCGGTGCGGGAGGCTTTCAGGCACGCGTGGAAGGGCTACAAGGCTTTTGCGTGGGGTCATGATGAACTGAAGCCCATATCTAAGACTCATGTAGAGTGGTTCGGTCTGGGCCTCACACTTATAGATGCACTAGACACCATGTGGATCCTTGGCCTGAAAGACGGTGAGTCTTATAACTGCAGCTTTTGTTTTTTGACCACTGTATGCACATTTCAAATCTATTGCTTGTTTCATTTCCGGTTGTCAACATTGATTAAAAGTGACAGCATTAAATTGATTAAAAACTACAGTAAAGACTTTTACATTGTTAAAAAGAAAAAGAAAAATGTCGTTAAATAAATACTGTTCTTTTGAACTTTCCATTAATCAAAGAATCCCACAAAAATTTATCAAGGTTTCCACAAAAATATTAAGCAGCACAACTGTTTTCCTCATTGATAATAATAAAAAAATGTTTCTTGAGCAGCAAATCAGCATATTATAATGATAATGAAAAATGATCATAAAAAACATTAAAATATCATTTTGACCCAAAACCTTTGAACAGTTGTGCATATCCACAGTTGGACGTTGCTAGCATACAAATTGAAGTCCACAGGGCCTAAAGTTCCCATATTTGAAGATAATCCCATTAATTAAAAATATATTGTGTGAAAAAGACTATATAAATATGAATAATGATGGAAAAATTGTACTTTGCACCCCCTCCTTCTCTCTCTCTCTCTCTCTCTCTCTCTCTCTCTCTCTCTCTCTCTCTCTCTCTCTCTTTCTTTCTTTCTTTCTCTATGTGTCTCTCTCTTTCTAAATCTTTGTATATTAGAGTTTGCAGAGGCGAGGAAGTGGGTCGAGACAGAATTATCTTTTTCCAAGAATGTGGATGTGAATCTTTTTGAGAGTACCATACGTATTTTGGGGGGTCTCTTGAGCACCTACCACTTGTCCGGGGACACACTCTTCCTGGAAAAAGCTGTAAGTACTTCGTATCTTTATTTAATTTAGTATCATCCTCATTATCCTTCATTGTCCTAGTAAAGGACAAAGTATAGCTTTAAAGGTTTATAGCTTTTGGCTTACACAGATGAGTCAACTATTTTAATAGACCACAGATAAAACACTTGTTGTGTCTCTGTTTTTGTAGAAAGACATTGGCTTCAGATTAATGCCTGCTTTCAAAACGCCATCTAAAATCCCCTACTCTGACGTGAACATTGGTAAAGGAACCGCTCACCCTCCACGCTGGACCACAGACAGCACAGTCGCAGAGGTGACCAGTATTCAGCTGGAGTTCAGAGAGCTCAGCCGACTCACACAGGACCCGCAGTACCAGGTACATTATTTGTACCATTTATTTCATTTTTTTTCCCTATTTTTATTATTTTATTTTTGTAATTAAAAAAAATCAAGTTAAGATTTCTTTATATCTCCCTCTGTTCTCAGAATGCAGTGGAGGAGGTGACCAGACAGGTCCACAGATTGGAGGGAAAGCGTGATGGTCTGGTGCCCATGTTCATCAACACAAACAGTGGTAAATTCACTCGGCGAGGGGCCTTTACGCTGGGGGCCCGTGCGGACAGCTACTACGAGTACCTGCTCAAACAGTGGCTACAGGGTGGAAAGAAAGAGACTGAGTGAGTTACACTAACAGCAGATACGAATGCAGCTTTGGCTGACGGTTCATAAATTTAGTGCTTAGACCGGGTGTCAATAGCCCACTGGTGCTTTTAGCTAATGGGTTCCAGAGAATTGGCGATGCTCACTGAGCCTAATGTACTGAGGTTATGGTTCTGGTCACAGATGGGGTGGTATGATTGATTCACATTGTCAGTTACTGATAGAGTGAATTGCACTGGGAAAGAACAAAAAAACTGAGCATGGTTTAATTATTATGTAACGACATGCTACTTAGCCTTGACAGTGATAAAAGTACAGGGCACTTGTGTTGCTCTTGAAAACCTGGAGGTGACTTCGGTGCATTTAGTATTCGATTATTTTATTATGATGTCATCATTTCTTGATGGAATTGGTTTCAAGAGGTCTCAAATTATATAAGTGTTAATGTTTCTGTTTGAATGTCAAATTTGGGACTCAAGCACTAAAAACATTGTGCTATGAAGTAGAAAACAAACAGTGGTGATAAGTGTGTAATTTGTGTGCTGCTAGGATCAACAAAAATAACAGTCACAGAAATAAAGCCCGTTTTCAAATAGGCTTCCTGAACACTCACCCTGGTAGCTATTCTTGGATAGTCAATATCATACTATTGATGGAGTCAATGTATTTTAACATTAAAAAAATAGTATATTGGTATAATAAAGCAATATTCTTTTAGCTGTAATTCCAGCAAAAATCACTATTGCTCATATTCATATATATATATAATTACATTTAGATTACCCCTTCTGTCAATTAATGCTCACTAAATCTAAGCAATCCACTAATTTAATAACACTGTAAATGGAATTTTTAGCAAATTCGTGATGCCTAATAAATTCACTTGTTACATTTTAAATGATTAATTTCATGTGTTGTAATGTTTATATTTGTTAGTGTTTTATTTCATTTATTTAGACAAATTAGTACTGAATTGTAATATCAGCCATTTTCAGTTATCAACTATAACATTTAAATAATTATTGACTTTTTGTATTGGCACATAAATCATCCCAGACATAAATGATACCTCAAATGGTGTAGCTTTTTTGAGGAGAGGTGTGCTGTTACGTTTATAACTAGTTGAACTTAAACTTTTTGTCTGACGGACAATAAAATTGGTAAAAAAGCCCTCACAAGACCGTATCACCATGATGACTGATATAGGCATATTCTGTCATAGGCATGTTTCGCACATGTCCACCACCATTAGGGACAGTGCCAAGGTGTCATTGCTCCTGGCGAAATGCGACATCAGCCATTTTGTGCTCTTGACAGGATGTTATTCTGTCTTTCTGTTCTCTCTGCTGCTGCGATTCTGTCTCTGTTGAGCTTGACGGATCATTGTCATGCACTGCTCACACCTGAGTCGCGTTAGACTCCCGCTGTGTTGACATCACACACACTTGCTCCTCGCTGATAGTATTTTTTTCATTGGGTTCGGTTTTGAATAATTCAATAAAAAGGTGTTCACTGGGGTTCAGTAGACACTGACTGTTAATGAGTTTTGATATATGTCTCAGTCTGGTGTGGAATATCAAATCCACACAAGACCAGGGGCCTCATTTATAAAACTGGGCGTAAGATCCTTACTAAAAGTGTACGTGCGCCCGTAAGCCAAAAATGGCGTACGTACACAAAAAAATATTCAGACTTATAAAACCGTTCGCACGCCAGAACTTGTGCATAATTCACTTTAGAAATCCCAGTCAGCGGAAGATTGTGCGCACGTGTCTCCACCCTGAAATAACCATATATGGAGATTACAACGCCTAGTTTTAATATGCATATCCTCATCTGCATATCATTTGCCTATGATTATTCATCCACGTGATACCATATTTAAAGGTACAAAATATGAAATACGGATGTGCCGTCACATTACATTAATATATTTTTTTAGTAGCCTATCCTTGCCTTGTTTTTGAATAAATCAAATAGTGTAAAATACATTTCAGAGAAAGTTTTCTCAATCTTTTCCACTGGCCAAATAGTATTTATAATTTATTTATATTTTTAATGGAAACAGATAGACATGGTTGTGCATTATTTGCACAAAACTATTTTCTCAGACAATCTGCTATTATCATGATAAGTAATTAATTATCTCTGTAGTTAAAACGTTAAAACACAGCATGCCAGAGGGAAAGAAATATTTCTATTTATTGAATATAAACAAATGTTGTAACTTCTCAGCAGTAGCGGAGATAGCTTGGGTGCGGGTGCGGCCGCCCCAGGGCCCCGTGCCAAAGGGGCCTCTCAAGCGCCGCCGATCTTGCGTCACTGGACAGGAACGGGGTCCTCGCCAGCAGTGATGCCGGTAACGCGTTACTCTAATCTGAACAGTAATTATTTCATGTAGTTTGTGTTTAACTCCATTAATGAGAATGGCATATTTAATCTACCTAAATGTTTAGGCTATATCAGAAGTAAAACATAGGCTAAATCATTATTTTATTTATTTAAACTGTTATTGTGAGCATGCACTGTATTTATGATTAGGACTCATTTACGGTTTTACTTCATCTGCCGTTAGATAGGCTATGTGCGTCAGTTTCACAAAACGCTCGCTACGCGGACATTTAGGATATTGGCTTCAAGTGATAGGCTTGGTGAGTGAAATTATATTTGTAGGCTATTATCTTTCTGTATAGGCTATGTATCATTTTCTTTAGATTTTAAGTGACCAAAAAGACATTTAAATCCAGCTCACCATCGGTGTCGCCAAACTGCTCCGTCTCCAAAACGTTCGTACGCATGGGTCAGAGTTTGCGTGTTCAGGTGCGCAAAATTTCCCGTCAAGCTTGTTTTTATAAATGACAATTTATGCGTCGGAAGTGGCGTACGCCTCTTTCAGGGCCTGTTTTGTGCGTACGCAACGGTTATAAATGAGGCCTCAGGTAACCACTCATTTAAATAGACCACATTCCCCTTCATTGACTAGCATATCCATCACCAACCTGAGCTAGTCAATGAAGGGGAATGTGGTCTATTTAAATGACCTCTGAATCCTGTCTGTTATCTCGCTAAGACACTGATGGGGTTGGATCGGAGCCCTCACTTTCTATGTTTGATTTTATTCATCACGGAGACACGTATGAGGATCGAGTGAAGTCTGGGACGCTCTCAATGTACAAAAAGATGCAGTAGCTTATTTTTGTCTCTAGAGGGCGAACTTAATCACGTCAAATGCATAGTGTGATGTTTGCATATTGTTTCAGGTTGCTGGAGGACTATCTTCAGGCTGTAGAAGGTGTCAAAAAGAATCTCTTGAGACAGACTTCTCCTAGTAAACTGACCTTCGTTGGGGAGCTGTCCAACGGCCGTCTCAATCCCAAGATGGTGAGAAAGTAATAACTTCATTTCAGCCGCCAAGTGTCATACTTAAAGGGATAGTTCACCCAAAAATGAAAATTCATGTTGTTCTAAACATGTATGCTGCTAAAACAATGCAATGCAATACAATGATGATTGAACGATGTACAAATAAACTTTCCTCAAAAGCAGTGTATCATATTTGATACATTTAATCATGCTTTTTCTAAAAACAATTGTATAGAGAATCAAGTAAAGCTAAGTTGTTTCAGTCATTGTTCATCTTAAAATATCACTAACAATATAAAAGTCTTTATAAAAATCAGTAAAGATTTCACAGCAAAAAGACACGTACTATGCCACGACCTGAAGGATAACGTTTTTAAAATTGTAAACTTACTAAAAAGGTATGAACTATCAATCAGAGGGCAGACAATATGTAGCAAGGTTTTTAAGCCAACTTTATTGATCATGTTGGTAATTTAGAGGCTTTGTCATTTTGTGTATCAAATATGATATAGTCAAGGTCAAGGTCACTTTTATTTATATAGCACCTTAAAACAGCATTTCTGCTGACCAAGGTGCTTCATAAAAACACAATAAAAACAAACATCGTACAAATTTCATAATAACATTTTTTAACTCACTAAGGCTACATATCCACAATTATGAGTACGCCTGAAAAAAAAGATGTGTTTTCAAAAATTAGTTTTAGTTTAGCTATAGTAGGCTTTATAAGGTGAATCTCTTTCTCCATAACAACACTCTCTCTGTCTCATCCAGGATCATTTGGTGTGTTTTCTTCCTGGCACGCTGGCTCTCGGCGCTCACAACGGCCTGCCCGCTGATCACATGGACCTGGCTCTGCAGTTGATGGAGACGTGCCATCAGATGTATGCGCAGATGGAGACGGGCCTGAGCCCAGAGATCGCTCACTTTAACCTGCAGTACCAAAGCGGACGGGACATCGATGTGAAGGTTCATTAACCTGTACAGTCACCACTCATTTTTGACAATAAACTCCCTGGATGGTTTGAGACAAGACCTTAGACTGCTGATGCAGGTTTTGGAACAACACCATAATGCCTTTTCTCTCCTTTGTCTAGAAATAAAATGGTAATAGACCCCTAAACAGTGTAGAGGCTGTGTTGGGTTCAGATTGTCTAATCAAGGTCTTTATGTTTATTCTTCTGTTCTGAAGAACAAAACAGATTCTGCGCTCAGCACTGATGAGATGACCTTTATAATAGTTGGTGCCCTTTTACATTAACAGATTTTGTTTTCTCTCTTCAATATGTATGTGCAGCCTGCTGACAGACACAACTTGCTGAGACCAGAGACAGTAGAGAGTCTGTTCTACATGTACAGATTTACTAATGACAGCAAATACAGGGACTGGGGCTGGGACATTCTGCAAAGTTTCAACAAGCACACCAGAGTGAGTGAGACCTGCAAGAATTTTCTCTGAATTTTACATGACAAGAGGTCATACATGTTTTCCATCATTTTGTAAATAGCACATTTTATAGTTTTTCTTACATTACAAGAAAGATTATATACTGTAGGGTCCAAAATCTGAGACTAAAAATATAGCGAAAATATTTTATTCAATAAAAATAGAATATATTTCTTCTCTTATTGTAATTTTTTTTTTTTAAAACAATTTGTTATATGTATACACTCACACACAAAATAAATCGCTGTTTGGATTTAAATAGGAAAATGCTTAAGAGTCTTTGAATCTGATCATTATTGCAGTGATTATTATGTTTCTAGCATGTTATATGTTTGGCAACCGTTCTTCTAACCCTAATTGATGGAGTGTGTAGCTTTTCATTTCTTAAACATCCATGTAGGAAGACACATCATGGCCATATTCCAGGATGACAATGTCAAGATTCATCAGGCTCAAATTGTGAAAGAATGGTTCGGAGGGAGCATGAAGAATCATTTCCACACATGAATTAGCGTCTCTGAGTCCAGACAGAGTACTTCGATCTTGCATTGCCAATACAAGATCTTGACCAAAAATGTATGTACCTCTTGATGGAAATAACATCACAACATTTATTTTCATCAAGAGGTACATCAATTTTTAGTTAAGATCTTGTATTGACAATGCAAGAGTCCAGCACTCTGTGAAGTCTATTCCAGCATATCCTGAAGACTTTCAATGAATTTAAGGTCTGGACTCAGAGGTGCCAATTCATCTGTGGAAATGATTCTTCATGCTCCCTCCCAACCATTCTTTCACAATTTATTAAATCAGCCAATTTTAAAAAAAAATATTCATCAGAATCCTTCCATATTAGAGAAAATCCAAAATTGTACTATATATTTCTGTTTTCACACTTACATTCCCTTTCCATCACCTAATGTTCACTTAAAAACTTAACGTTAATCTCTAAAATGGCTAAATAAATGAATAACACTGTTGAATGTAATCTTGAGCAAATCTCAAAATTATTTCCCCCCACATTTTATGGCAAAATTCACTTGTAGCTTTTTAAGATGCTTGATTCTATCTTTTAGTGGGTGTGGGTGTTTTTTTAAAGACAAAATAGTATAGAATTTGAATATATTTCATTTGTCGGTCTCAGCTGGAAGCATTTTCACTGCCCATTGAACAGTGTGCTAGCTGTGCCAATAATAAATAAAGAAACTTGACTTCTTTACTCAATTTCTGTCTCAGGTCCCCAGCGGGGGCTACACCTCCATAGGTAACGTCCGTGACCCGTTGAACCCCGCACCCAGAGATAAGATGGAGAGCTTCTTCCTGGGCGAGACGCTGAAGTATCTCTTCCTCCTGTTCTCTGACGACACCGAGCTGCTCAGTCTGGATAAGTACGTGTTCAACACTGAGGCCCATCCACTGCCCATATGGCCCTCTGCCTCGTGAACCATGCCAGTCCTCACTTGCAGAGACGTTTGGGTTTCAACAGGAAATGATGCAGGCTTCACAGGAAGTGACCCCTCAGAGCTGCTCTGCAGGAATGTTCAGGTTATGCATTGACCTTTAACTGTACACTTTATTCAAATCTGGTGAGACTATTCCCTCACCCAAAAGAACTGGTTTGGTGGAGGTGTTACTCATTATGGGTGATGAAACATCTCAAATATTGTTTCCCCCTTTACAAGACTTCACTTACCTTTGAGCTCATGGGACAACTGCAAAGTGTTGGACAAGCCCATGCAGCTGCCATATTATATATTCCATATTTGGGACAGAAACTTTAGTGTCAGAGCTCCGTAAATCACAAGGCAGACTGCTGAAATCACACACTGTGAAAAATGCCAAGCACTTTGTAAAATGAAGACTTCTTTTTTTTGTTAACGTTGTTATTTCTATGTCTATAGAAGGATGCTCTCGATGGGAGTGCCTCGCCTTTATTTTTGCAGGCTGTCACAGAAGGAAACTGCGTGTCAATTTCTAAATGTTTCTTTTTTGTGATAGTGAGGGTGCATTAGGGAATATATTGCGTACTTTACAGATCATCTTGAGATTTATTTGGGAGCCCTGTGGGATTGTGTGTATTTTTCTGTTATTTATGTTGACTTAAGTGAGAGTACTTCAGTAAACGCTAATGATTTGATGTAGCGGATGTCGCCCGAAGCCCTGCTTGTGTTATACACTGTAGATTTACGCTATTATCTACAAATTTTAGAAGCGGTTGCACGGCACTGGATGCTGTGATGCAACATTTAGCTGAACCGCGATCAAAAGTGTATTTATGTTCATTTATTAATTCGGTAACACTTTACAATAAGTTTTCAAATGTTTACTGTACATTATTTAAGGCATTAGTTCACATAACCAAACCATGAACAATACTTCTGCAGCATTTATTAATCTTTAATGTTAGTTTCTACATTTTTTCAAATCAAAAGTTGTATCTGTTAACATTAGTTAATGCATTATGAACTAGCATTAATAAACAATGATCAATTGCATTTTTACTAACGTTTATAAAGGTTAATAAATGCTGTAATAATATATTGCTCATAATTAGTTCATCACTAATGCATTAACTAATGTGAACCTATGAGACCTTATTGTAAAGTGTTACCATTACTTAAAATTTCACAGCACTACTAATTGAAAACATTGCTTGAAGGATTTCTCATCAACAGTCAAGATTACTTCTGATATTAAAGCTACAAAATTGTCCTTGTCATATTAGAGTGCAGTCATAATCTCAGTCCGCACACTTCCATCTGTTTCAATATGTTTGATTATTGTAGACAGGTTTGAAACAGTTGAATGAATCACTTACCCAACAATGAAATGAAAACGTCATCACATATTTACCCTCATGTCGTTCCAAACCCGAATTACATTCTTTCTTCCTGGTCAGTTCTGAATTGATTCCTCCTTTTGTGGTCCAAGAAAGAAGGTCGTACAGGTTTGGAATGATATGAGGGTGACTAAACGATCACAGAAGTTTCATTTTTAGGTGAGCTGTCTTATGATAAATCCTTCATTTAGGTCCTTTATATTTTCTGATATTTAAGTAATGTTGTTTCCGCCACTGGATAACAAGGATAATAATATTGAAGGAAATTGCGACTTTTTATCTCACAATTTTGACTTTTTTTCTCGCAATTGTGAATTTATATCTCTAATTTTTTTCCCTCGGAACTGCAGGATTTAAACTCGCAATTGCGAGAAAATGTCAAAATTCAAAATTGTGAGCTGACTTTTTTTCTCAGAATTGGACTATAATGCACAATTGCGAGAAGTTAATTCTATATTCTAAAACTTAATTTTTAAGGGGGGGGGGGGGGGGGGGGGGGGGTGGGGGATCTGAATAGCGGGACTTATCTCGCAATTCTGACTTCTTTTTTTTTCCAATTCTGACTTTTTTTCACGCAATTCTGTATTTATATCTCAAATTTTTTTCCCTCGGAACTGCAGGATTTAAACTCGCAATTGCGAGAAAATGTCAAAATTCAAAATTGTGAGCTGACTTTTTTTCTCAGAATTGGACTATAATGCACAATTGCGAGAAGTTCATTCTAAATTCTAAAACTTAATTTTTAAGGGGGGAAATCTGAATAGCGGGACTTATCTCGCAATTCTGACTTTTTTTCTTCCAATTCTGACTTTTTTTCTCGCAATTCTGAATTTATATCACGCAATTCTGAGATGTAAACTCGCAATTGCGTGAAAAAAAGTCAGAACTATAAGATAAAAAGTCGCAATTACCTTTATAATTTTTATTCAGTGGTGGAAACAAGCTTCTATAATTTCTCTTGCGTATGGCTTGTTGAGTTTATTTGCGCCGTCAAGTGTTTGTTTCTCTTATCATCTGGTGTCTTTGGTCAAACAGCAGTCATCCAATCAAAACGTTCAGGCTGTCAAATAATCCTTCATCTGAAACAATCCATTTTCAGGGTGATTGACATTTGCATTACAATAACTGTTCCGTGTCACAATCCCCTTGCTGCCTCTAGTGATACGACGTACAAATCTGCATCGCTTGTGCCTTTGGATTTACAGAATACAGAGTGATCGCATGATAATGAGAGATTTCTCCCTGATTGCTTCTCCTGTCTCTCTGCTGCAATCAGCGGTTTGTGATTACCGTTTGTGCTCGCCAGCCAATGTTAAATGAAGGAGCCCAGAGTGGACACAGATCTGATGAGGGTTTGTGAAGGTCAGGTTGTGTTAGATGTATTAATATCCAGCACAGCTGAGCTGTATTGCATAATGGTGCAGTTGTATTAGATGTATGTTGTAAGATACAAGCAGGTCACATTTGTATAGTGTAAAAATGAAATGGATACAAAAGTAGACTAAAAGTAAATTATTATTTTGTTGTAACGTTGTTGTTCATTTGTTTGAGATTCATCCAGGGCTAGGCTTTACTTTCTTTCATTATTCCAATTATTATTATTTTGGATTGATTTTTTATTTTTTTATGTAGAAATGAAAAGTCGCCGATTTATCTCATGCAATTGCAAAGTGCCACCTTTGAGATTTAATATTATAGAATGTATATTTCTACAATTTCCTAACAAAAAAGGAACTCTACCTAGCCTAGTGTGATTATGCATTTTGTTCATGTTATTAATTAAATGCATACTTTTTTTATGCTAATCAAATTATGCTTATTACATATTCATAATTTAAAATCTATGGAAAAAAATGCTATCCTGTAAAATGGTCTCTCTGGAAGTGGAAATTAAATTAATATTGTAAAAGTTGTTCTTGTAAATACTGTTTGAAAAACTTGCTTTGCTACATTACACAAATCATTTTCTTATTCCAGTATTTTGTCTTGTGTTCCAGTGAAAATATCTAAACATCCTTAAAACAAGTTAAATGTACATGATAAGCAAACGATAAGACCTTTCTCATCTTCATTTCTTGAGGTAAGTTTATTTTTCTTACCTTATTAAATCTAACAAAATTTAGTGAAGTTTATGCTTCAAACAGGCAAAACACACAATTTGTCAAAATTGTTCATTCAAAATATATTCTTGTAAAACAAGTCTACATATTTTTTAATTTTGAGTTTTTGCTCGAGTAAGGATGATTAGATATTTTTATTTCACTGGAAAATAAGATAAAAATACTGTTTAAGAAAGTCAACTTTTTTGTGTATGGTCTTGTTACTATTCCTACATTAAAAACACAACCAAATAAAACCACCCAGCAGAAGTTATCTCTGTTCTTTTTAACAAATGCAGAGGTTTGTTGGTATACAGTACATAAAATCAATGCAACCAATACAGCGCCTGACATCCACTCAGATATGTAGTTCAGCCCAGCACACTTTATCTCTGATCCCACTCGGATGCCCGTCTCTACCAAGGCAGAAACCGCACTTTGAGAATTTCCAATTTTCTGCTGTGAACATTTTTTTGTTGCTGACCTGTATGAGGGTTTTCAGTCATGCACTTTCTTGGTTGGCGATGTGAGAGAGTCCTGCGCCTCCGACCTGACTGCAGAATGTCAATGTCGTGTTTGGTCATGCATTTATAATAAGGCTCGAACACACTACTGCCCAGAGCTAGTTTACTGTAGATCGCTTTCTGCCATCTGAGAGCTTTTGCATATGGAGAACAATAGGTAATGTCTTTGTGCAAACATCGCTTCATAAAATTGAAGTAAAACCCCTGGAGTCGCATGGATTACTTTAAGGATGTCTTTACTACCTTTCTGGGACTTGAAAGTGGTATTTGCCTAAGGTGTTAATGGAGGAATAGAAAGCTCTCAGGATATATTTTAAGGATTTTTTGAGGAAAAAAGTGATTATTATTGAAATTTTAACTGCTTATGACTACATTGTTTTACTCTTCCAGACTTAGAAATGTATTATGCCATTCTTTTACATATCAATTATCATTCTGACATTAAATACAGTTCTAAATTCAAGATTTATGGTTAAAGTTTGAAGTTAATAAACTCGCACTGTCTTTGGTCATGCAATCAGTTAAAATATATTGGGCCAAGATAGTTTCTGAAATGAGTAATATCTTTGATAAGGAGTTGGTATTGGATTCTTTATTTTTGGTCCTTGGTCTGGAAAAAAACATAGGCTATTACTGAGGTGCACAAGTGACATGATCGTAATATTTAACTTGTCTAGTTGATTAGCCAGGCCAGTTTCCTACTGTCTGGAAGCCCATGTTCAATGAATATATTTTTAAAAAATCGAAGTTGAACTCAAACATTTGGTTGAGAGAGCCTGTGGGCTGTGTTCTATATCCCAGAGCAGAGCTCGAGAACTACAACTCAAGCTTATCCACTTGTTTGGCCATAGAATAGCTGGACCGGTCCACACCTGAGGAATACCTGACCTGATACGGTTAAATTTGTTCCCAGAGTTTACAGCTTGAGCATGGCCAATTTTCTGCATGACGGTGAAGTGTGACAGGCCCGCGGCCGCCACCTCTCGAGCGTTGAGAAAGCGCTGTATAATTGCTTCTCGTCTCATCAGGACTGTTCCTGCCTCTTCAAACATCATGGCCTCTGTTGACTCCACCGAGAAAAGGGCACCAAATTAAAGGAATATGACATTTGTCTTAAGATCAAATGCTGGAACTTTAATTGGTTCTTTTCTTCTTTTTTTTTCTAACACAGTTGACGTCTTTTATGGTTGTGTTTGTTGCTTCCTTTATCGTGACAATTTTGTACATTTTATACAATATTTTCACTGGTTTTAAACCAGCTTGATTTGATCTGGTTTGTTTGATTTGCAGTTAATGTCACTGAATTGATCACAAACAAAAATAAAGCTTGATAAATTATGCAATCAAATCATAAAGGTACATTTACAAAGTATTGAATTATAGTCACTGATATAAAAAAAACATATAAATAGTTATTGAAATTAACATTTTAATTTGTTAATGTGTTTTAAATAATACTTTTTTATAATTACAATTAATTTTACAACAATAAAATGAAAATAATATATATATATATATATATATTATAATTCATTTGTTTTATTTTGCACCTTAATGATATTACACAATTTATCATTAATTATTTTTGTTTAATCACAAATCAAACCAACAGAGATTTATTGATATTGATAATCAATTTCTCTATGGAGACATGAATGGGATTTTTTTTTTTTTTTCAGAATCTGACATTCTGTCATCTGTGAGTTCCCTTCGCTTAAGTGAAACACAGGCACTTCAATGGGAAAGGGAATTCTTTGGCATTTTAATGATCTGTTCCTTAATAGTGACAGCTAAATGTACTCATTAAAGTGATAAATTCTCAGTTTCAGCCAGAGTTTTAAAGCTGTGTGGGTCTAATAAGAGGGTGTTAAACAGACCCTGGGGCGTGGTTAGGGGGTAAACACAAAATTCCGCCAGTCTTCCAGCTGGCTTGTGTATTGGGAAATCCGTGTGGAGCTGAGGGTGAAAACTAGGGATGCATTAGTAAGAGCTTGCAAAACTGCCTGAAAGCCCTGGGCTAAAGAGCTGAACTTTGAAGGATCCTTTTTAAACGTCAGGGGAGGAGTAGATGGATTGGTCGCCTGGAAGTAAAGTTTACAGCACATTTAAGTTGTTCTATGTGAGCAAGAGGTCTGTGGTTTGCAGAGTCTGCATGATTTATAAATGGAATCAGGTGTGACAGTGTGATTCTAAAGGTTGCAGACAGGTAAAAAAAAAAATATATATATATATATGTATATAGTTTTTAAATTGTGGAAGAATAAAAACGAGAAGTGTTGATGTAACATGCATCTGTCATTTGAAGAAAAAACAACAACAACAAAAAACAGTATAACATTCATTAATACATGCATATTTATGAAACTTGTAGCAGATGAAATCCAGTGCATTTGTTGCCTATGATATCCTAAAATCCTTTGTTATTCAGAAGTGTGTGAAATAATTAAAATGCCGCCTGGCAGAGTGGTTCATTTATAAATGTCCATTTAAGTGACCCCATTTGAAATTTTCATGAATAACGCATAGGCTAATTGTTAAATATTTGGTTTGTTACGTTTAAAGCTAACCTGAATTTGCTCTGGATCATTACACATGATGTTATGGTTCTTCTGAAGTCTGCCCCAGTTTCCTTTGGAGGTACATTATACAAAAACAGTTAAGTTTCTTCGATTTCATAACCACTTTTTTTTTCTACATTATTACTCAAAATACATTACCATGAATTCAGAAGTATTTATATGAATTAAAAGCTTTCCGCTCTCTACTAAACTGTCAGGAACGATTAAACAGGAGGATAAAGATGATCGATTTTGATGTCCTTCTGGGAGTGAGCATTACTGGGAACCAGGACTCATAACATGAGACTAAAAGGGTTTCGGATACTGAAATGTGAATCTTCCAGACAGATGGATGAGGGGCTTTCAGATTTCAAGGTAAATGGAAGGCAGGGTAGAATGAGAATCGCAGAATGACAGTAAAGACAGAGAGAGATGTTCCTTCCATATAAGGAGGTGGAAATTATTTTAAAATCAGTCCACTCATGTCGTGAAGCTCCGACTGCCTCCTCCTGGTGCAGGTACAGATTAACTAGGTTTGTCTGAAGAGGGCCTTTAGCGCGTGGGCTGTATGCGTCACACACGGTCCCCGGTGGTCTGACAGCAGCTCCGCAGGGACGGCCTGTCGGACTGACAATTATAAGCTAAGGATAAACACAGCAGCTCTCAGTCGAGCCGGAGAGCGCGCTGCGCACTAAAATGAGCTGACAGGTGCGTGGTACGCCCACGCCATTCTCTCTTTGAAAGAGCTCCAGCCAGACCCATAAAACAAAGACAGGTGATGCGGAATGACATCCATAATAAAAGGGAAGTTCAGCATCAGATTAGAGCGGCTCAGACAATACAAAGAGCAGCATCAGTATGCTCGGTGCACTTTGTTTGGCTATAACACTGTCTTGCTGATAAAAAATAAGCCATTTGGACTTCATAAATTCAGCAGTTGATTAAATGTTTGGGCTGTGAAAGATATTTGAAACATGTTTTGCACTTTTGCTCCAAATATCAAGAATTTTGCCTTTACTGTGTTTGCAAAATAGTCACACACTCTGTCTTGGAGCAGTGAGAGGATTTTCTGGGGAGGCGAAGGCTGATGTGTAAATTAATATTGATCAACCCACAGTACCTTGTCAAAATAAAAGATTGTATCTTTTTTCTGATGATTTTATTCTTACACACAGGGGATCTCAGATTATCAAGGTCCCTGGCTGTCCTGGAAGGAGTTATGGATGATGAACCTAGCTGAATGGAGAGGTTGTGATGAAGTGCTGGGTTGGCCGAGATCACAAGCAGCCCATCTTTGCAAGGTTGAGTTATAGGTGGTGGTCCTTCATCCTGTCTAAAATTGGTCTGTCGGGCACACTGGGATGCGAGCAGCTACTGTCGCTGGAATGAGAGGTAGAGTTGTGTGTCATCAGCATAGCAGTGACAGGAAATGCCATGTTTCTGAGTGACAGATCCTAGTGATGTCATGTAGATGGAGAAGAGAAGTGGTCCAAGCACTGAGCCATGAGGCACCCCGGTAGCTCTCCCCTCCAAGACACACTGAAGGACCCTGAAAACATGAACCACTGGAGTGCAGTTGAGATGCCCGCATTGTCATGAGGGTTGACAGGAGAATCTGGTGGTTAACCCTGTCAAAAGCAGCAGACTGATCCAGCAAGATGAGCACTGATGATTTGGAAGCTATACTCTTGTCAGTCTCGGAGCTTCAATAATCGAGAGCAAAGCAGTCTCGGTTGAGTGGCCGCTTTTAAAGCCAGACTGGTTGTTTTCCAGGTCAGGAGGTTGTTCTGTGAGAAACGTAGACTTGGTTGAACACGACTCGTCTTAGCAATGAATGGAAGAAGGGATAGCGGTATGTAGTTTTCTAAAAGTGCTGGATTTAGAGTGGGTTTCGAAAGCAGTGGGGTGGTTCGAAAGCTTAAATGCTGTGGGAAAGGTACCAGCTGAAGAAGAAATGGTTTGAAGGGGATGAGCGGGGATAGGATCAAGTGGACTGTTAGTAGGGTGATTGGAAAGTTTGGAGACTTCTGCCTCTGAGAGTGGAGAGAAGGAGGGGAGAATGTGTGTGATTGCTGTTAAGATGCGTTTGTCAGTTTGTGATGTAGAGAATAGGCCACTGATGGTTGTTGTTTTATTTATGAAGCATCTGGCAAAGTTGTCAGCTGTTAGAGTTGAGGAAGGAGGGAGAGGAGAAGGATTTCAATGTATTCATATTTGCAGGTACCACACATGAAAGGAAAAATGATATGCATATGAGTTATGCACATTAATTAAAATTGATTGATAATAATATTGTTTTATTGTTTTAGTTGTTACATTTGCAGTCCCTCTAGTAGAGCCCAATTAGCATGATAAAAGCACATTTTCATGATGTTAAAAATAATATTACATGCATTTATGATTATGAATGTGCCACATTCACACATATTCAGTTATTTTTCAAGGGGCCGTTGACTCATACCTCCACAGACAGAGTATTCCCTTGCTAAATGTGCATATGGAGCTTTGAGTGCATGCTTGCCTGATTGCAAAGTGAACTAATTTTCACACGGGACTCATTATTTGTTGCCTTCTGCATAACAAAAAGCCTTAATACGTGTTGTTACTGCATTCCAACAAGTTGTTTCCTTGTCTCTATTAATTTCATGCCATGAGGCAAGTTCCAAATTAAGCATCTTGCCTATTTGCTATTTCAGTGACTGCTTTTTAAAAGGGGGCAAAGCAAAGGTCACTTAAAAACCAAAAGGGAGAGGTTGAGTACAGCTGAAAGCTGTTTGCCTGAGAGCCAGCGGCTGGGACGGTAAAGATTCATAAGTGCAGTTCTGCAGCTGTAAATAACACTGGGCATGTATAAATACTCACACCGGCTCTTGACATATGTATATGTACGAAAGTCCAACCCACGCTAATGGAGCACCACTGAAGAACTTAAATGTTCTGGTTCTTGCTGACGTTTCCATATGATACGCACTGGAAACATATAGAGACAGGGGAAATGGCTGGGTATGTGCTACCTCTTAACATGCACCCACAAAATAAAATAAAAAGACATGCAGGCTGATCTGGGTAGATTCAAATTAAAGTTAAAGCAATGAAGATGGATTGCAGTTCCATACGTATCAGAGATATTGTCATTGGTCGTTGATGCCGCAGACCTGGATTTGTGAGGATTGGACTTGCCGTAACTTGATGTTTAAAAGCCTTAATGCCCTTTGGGAGATGTGCCACTCAGTTTAATGGGGACAGAAATTGTACAGACAGTCAGAATGAGGGAGTAAAGGTCAAGGGTGTGCAAGAAGAAAAGTGGATGTTGGATGGCTGTTAAGGAGGTTGGAAAAGTCATCCTTGGCCATTTGGCTGTTTTTGCTGTAAATTGCTTTTCCCTACTGAGAATTAGACATGCAGAGTTCCCATATAACCCTCCACTGAGGACACGGTGTTGGAGAACTGCCATTTTTGCGATGCTGATCATTTGTATTACAAAGCGATAATGTTGTCCCACAATATGGTGGTGGTTTAAAGCCATCAAAGAGAGCTGATTACAGTTTTTCTGAACAAAAGGGAAGACAGAAGCAGCAATCAATTATTGTCATTAAAGCTTTAATGGTATTTGTTACCGCAAACTGTTAGATCAATACAAATGAAGAGTCTTCATGGCATATTATATACGACCCATAATGTGAAATTGCTTCCCTGCAAGGATTCACTTCAAGGCGAGATGAAATGAAAGCTTTGTGTTTGTTGAAAATAGGAGCATTCATAATATTAAATGGGAGTATGCTGTTGTTTGTTTTGTTTTATTTTTTCTATAGGTCACCCGCAGACAGCCTTTGTGTTTTATGGACTGAGCATTCTCCTGAAGCTCCATGTCAGGCCATGGAAAGAAAATGGATGAATAAGAAAGTCATGCGTAATGATGACAATGAAATATAACATATAGTCAAGGTGCAACATATAACAAAGCGAATGATGCTAGCAGCTGGGAACAGTGGCAGGTCACTCCAGACGCTACAGTAAATAAGTAAATAATGAACAATAAGGGGTAATAAAAATAAACAGTCATGAATATAACGTTAAGAAAAATACTGAAGGGCACATTGAGTACAGTTCAAAATGATAAATGCACAAGCTGTTAGACTGCTGGTTAAGGCAGGACTTACTGCATTATTTTTATTTACTTATTTTAAGAATAAAATGTATTTATTTATGAACTTGTTATTTTTTCTTTCTTTCATTTATTATATTATATTTATTATAATTTATTTTAAGAATAAAAAATGTTGGACCCTTTTCACAGATTGTGATGATGAATTTTAAGTAATTTATTGAACAATTATAACACTATACTTTGTGTTGTATGACCTTGTCACTAAATTACAAAAAAAGAAAAAAAGAAAAAAACGTGTGTGAGTATTCTGAGGGCTGAGGGAAATTTGGCAAAGTCTCTCTTTTGACCAATATAATCAATCTCTCAATATCTTTTTTGAAGTCATAGAACGCTATCATGGATTTTTTTTTTTTTTTTTTTTTTTTTTTTTTTTTTTTTTGCTATTGGAGCAAATGAAAAGACAAATATTATATTTGTTGTAATTTCTGTTCACCATTATAGATGTTCACCCAACTATGACTACTTCTAAAAACCCTGGAATTTGTTATTTATTTAAAGCATAAACCTCTCAAAATTGAACATAAACTTCACCTAAATTGAATTATACAAATGCACATGCATTCTTTGAAAAGTCTTAATATGCATTTTGTTTTAAGGATTTTTAGATGTTGATACTGACAAATATACTGGTTAAAAATAGTATTTGTGTGGACGCACTGCACAATATACACTCTTTAATCTACACCTCTCACCTCTCAAATGAATTGTACTGTATTCATGCAGTATATTAAGATATTGACTTTTAACACTTTATCAAAAAGCACCCCGTTTATCCTAAACTGCCTAGAGGACAAATATATTATAGTTGAAAATGAGAGACTGTGCCAAAGAAATAGATCAGTTAATTGAACCAATCCATCTCTCTATGAGGCCAAGGAATGCGGACTAATTTACGTTAGCAATAAAAGCAGGGACTTTCACGTTCCTTCTCCGATCCAACCGGTTTCCAAGATCTGCCACTGGAGGTAAATTGCCCTTGTAATTCAATGACATTACCTGAGGAGCTTGAGCAAGTGAGGGACGGGCAGACAAATGAGATCCATATGGAGAACTAGCAAACAATAGCCGTCACTTCACCGATTAACTATAGACCTGATATAGTCCAGCTATGAGTAACACACTTCTAGACATAATAACCTTCAATTTGGTTACATGTCGTTATTACCTAAATAACTTGCGAGATGAATGATATTCCATCATGTAATCAAAGTCAACAGTGATTACAAGGTTTCATTTCTTTGACATGTTCATGTTCTAGAATCTAGATGGTCTATTCTTGGGCTATGGTTAGACGTCTATGCCTGCACTGACAGCCTAAATTTTGCCTTGTTTTAGCCTCGACGTCAGGTCTGTGTTTGGACAGCGAGCTATTAGACGTCTTTTAAACGCAAAATTGCTGGCTGGGATGCTTCATATCACAGATACATATTTACAACAAACTTATCTCAAAGTCCTTATCTCAAACGCCTAGACCTGCCATTTAAGGCTCTTAAAATTTAACAGTTTGTATTCTGAACTTTTGTTTGCATTTCTCTTAGCAGAGTATGTAGTTCCAATAACAAGCAGGGTCTGACACTAACCAACCAAACTCGGACATCCAATGGTTCCTGTTGGCCTATATCAACTAAGGGGCCGTTTACACAACACTGTTTTCAACTAAAAACAGAACACTTTTATATGTTTTGGCCGTTCGTTTACACGACACAAATTTGTGAAAACGATGATGTAACGCGCATGCTTATTGTCACGAACTGCTCCGAGACACGAAGGTTGAGATCTAAGCGATCCTGGGTGATGTCACATCTTGTTGACGTTCGAACTTTTGTCAAACAAAACGGAGGCTAGCTAGACCCTCCCTCCTCCTCACCTGCACACTAACCCCCCAAACCACACCCCCAAACCCTTCTTGTCGGTCATTGGGCGGAACAGTTTGTTATGTTTCGTGGTGCTGGTAAGCCCAGGTTTTTTTTTTTTTTGCCGTTTGTGGAGCCTGGGGTGTCTGCAGAGACCGCGTTTTTTTACAGTGTTTTCAGGGGACAGGCAGCTAGCGGATAGTGAGGAGATGTTTGCTGTGTGTGACAAAAAAAGTTTGGGCCTAAAAAACGTGTGACATCGCTTAGAGCACCTTTAATGAAGGGGCAATCCAGACACGTAATCCAATATGCAGGCAATAGGTCAAAACACAGGTAGGCAGTCCAAACAGACAAACAAACAAACAAAACAGGCAGGGGTCAGAGGCAAAATAGTAATCCACGGAACAGGGAAGAAATCCAAAAACCAAGAGACATGAAACCAGTGAAAACGCTCGGAAATGCAGTGCAAAAACATACAAAACTTCGCAGAGAGTGAACAAGGTTGAAATAGGCTGAGACTAACAGGATAATGAGACACAGGCGAATCCAATCAGTGATGATGAGTCCGGGCAGTGAGTTATGGGAAATGTAGTTTGTGAGGGAGTGATAATAGTCTGTGTGGAGTGCCCTCTGGTGGCTCTCAAGGGCACTCCAGCTCGGTTGACGTTACACTTATCACGTGTTCAATTGCCAACGTTAATCTTGCAGAGACGGGGAACTTGAGCAAAGAGTTCTTTGGCGTGAGTGAGCAGGAGTAAGTATTCCGTTGCTTTTATGGACTCATTATCTATGGGCTTCTCCCTTGACGGGACGTCCCCCCGATTGCCTGCGAGCTTCTCCTCCTGTCTGTACGGTAATTTCTGTACAGCGCGACAGAGAGTCGAGTGGTTATGACGCAATCGTTAGCATATTTTTACTAAAACTGTTTCTACAGGGCCATAATGTAACATAGAAGGTAATGGAGCCCTTTATACATTGTCGTGTTTCTTTAGAAATAAATAATGGACAAATGGAGTCTTTAAACGCCTCAGATGTAAAGTTATTCACTATCAAAGTGACGCAAAAATGAATGGGAGTCAATGGAAATGCTAACGCAAGTGAAGTTCTGCTACAACATGGCGGCACCCGGCCGGCTTCAACTTCCGGTCGATGGATTACCCCCTTGGTTCAATCTATAGGTGCGTAGAGTTACTTCACAAAGTGATATCGCCAACTACTGGCCTGGCATGAATAATAGAACATTTTTAGTCATTTTCACAGATCCATGTGAATGTTTAGACAACATTGTCGTCTCTAGGCCTACGCGAAAAGTGCAAAGAAAAAGGTTTCATTTTTAGTACATCGATCGTTGTCATGCAAACGTACCCTAAGTTAACATAGTTTTATGGCTAAGTGGCTGATAAATTGATAAATAAATTAGGTTGAGTAGAGAAAATGGTGACTGGGGTAATTCCCTTTATCCGCTTGATCAAGAACTACATGAAACATGCAGTCGTTCATTAGGCATGAACACATAAAAAAATCGGACTCTCTGGGATCTTGAATAGTGTCTGTGTTGGAGCCGTTGAAAGGCCGAATCCATTCACGCTCTTCACCGGTACCTTGCTCTGAGTCACTCTTTCCAAAGCCTATTACATAAAGTACTTAGCTGCTTTTTCTCAAAACAGAGATTAATACAGTCAGCCGGTGCAGAGACAAAACTCCCTAGTTCGACCGTATAAACAAATTCCCATCATCACCAGTGCATTTTCTTGTGCACATGCCCCTTATTAGTTCCCTGTCAAACTGACTATAGAGTTATTGTACTGTGCTTTATTCCTCAGGACATTTTTCAGCTTTGGCATGTGCTATAAGGTGCTGTAGTCGGCACTATAAATTGAAAATCAAACAGATAGACAAAGTCATTAGCAGTGCTGATGCAGGCAGGAGGATAGGGAGAGTTAATTAGATCTTTCTTCCCGTGCCTACCAGGCTGGAATTCAGCTCATTGTTACTCTGACTATGTCCATATCGGAGGCACGGCAGAATAATCGTGTTTACCTTGCCATCTTGTCGCTTATACTCAGTAACTGCATTAATTACGCCCATCAATCACTCACTGTCACTCTGACACTCCCTCTCTGACCTGTGTGTGCGTGTTGCTAGCTCGGAGAAAATGACTACGCCTCATTATCCAATACAGGTGGATTGGGAACTGATTAGAGCGATTCTTTGGGAATCATGTGGCCAAAGATTCTGACAGGGTATATCCAGCTGTCATCTCTTGACGTGCCTCAACATCGACACCTGTGCCAGTGCCGGCCAGAAACCCATTCGGCTTTTTATGTGTGAAATGCTGACTCAGACTTGTGGCAGGATTTCAGCATTCTGCTTTATGGGATCAGGTCTGAAATGCTGTAAAAGGTTTTGATTTAAAGGCGTTCTATGGTGTACTCCAGTAATGTGAACCGTACTAATGTGGTCAGAGCTGTAAATGTTTATAGAGGGGTAAAACATGATTGAGGGATGCATCTAAAACCCTTGAGGGCCATATACACTTTAGAGTATTAACCTGGTTTCTTGATTAACTAGTAGGTTATGTGTTTCTGCTTTAACTTAAAATGTTTCTCTGGTTGAATTGGTAGGTTAATTGCATCATCAAATCCTAATCAACAATCACTGCAAATTTGAAATCAGATTGTTATAGATGTTATAGATTCAAATAAAGATTTTTTTTGGAATTTTGCATTTCTGATGGAGTTACAGCAATGCTATTTATTGTCTATTTCATATGATTTTAATGATCTTTGAGTAAAGCTATTTATGTTTATGCTGTCCAGGGTTAATGATAGTTTGCTTTCAAAGGACTAGGATTATTATAGTTAACTAAAACTAAAACCATAAAAAGTATTAACAAACTTAGCCTATTTTTTCAGCTCTGCCAAGGCAACATTTTCATTTAGTTAAACTTGATGTACTAAAATAAACTGAAACAAAAATAAATAGACATTTTATCAGCTAGACATAAAACCAAATAAGACTAAATAAAATTAAACTAGTCCAAATGAATAACCAATAAGAAAACACAATTAAAATAATATCAAATATTAATACGAAAATATCTCAATGATAACAAATATACCTTATTCACAGCAGCTATATCATACATCTCTTTGTACTATTATTTAATGTGTTTTGGGATTTTTCTGCTGACGAAACCCTGCAAACATAATCTTTCCAAGAAATTTCAGTAGACATAAAAACAAACAGACAGACAGTATGAGCTGTGAAAAATTATACTTTCAAATTATTACAGGGTTGTTTTTGTTATTGTTGTTGTTGTTGTTTTTACAGCAGATTCCATTGAAAACACGGCAAGTCTATCCCTCACAGCCTCGCTTTCATTCCTGTCATGGCGCTGCTCTGAATAAGGTCTATAACACTGCTCTTAAATAAGCAATTGGTCATTTGCAAGTCCTGCGCGCACCCGGCATGACTCGTGTGTTGTTGGTTACTAAGCAACTTACGCGCACCACATAAGCTGCGTCATTTCCTGTGTAGGGACTCGTTGAAGCGAGCCAGTTCAGTCGATCCCCTCCGACAGCTGAAGGCTAGATGGAGACACAGTCGAGTCCGTGCCGTTTTACTTTCTTTCTTTGCGCACTAACGCAACAAATAACTTTCCAACCTGTTTGATTTATTTGTCTGTGGAATTCCTCCAGCGCACTTTCCAATGGACTACAGCGCGTTTCAACTTTCTGATTTGAGCGTGCCAAAGGAAAACAACTTTGCATTTTAGTTTGGGTGCCATATCCTCCAAATACAGGGACGAGTGGATTAGAACTGAACGCTGATCCGGTGCTCTACTTTAAAAACTAATCAACGGGAACGCATTCGTATGACTGTGGTCGTTGTAAAGCTTTGGATTTCTGGGCAAAGATCCTGAACTCCTTCATGAGGGATTCGCTGTTGACGACAGAGATATTGGAGAAGACGCACTGGCCACTTGACCCCTTTTCACGAGCACAAGACGCACCGGAGCGCGCAGCTTTCTGCCACCGTTATTGGGAAGGTGCACTTTGCGCTCGAATATAGGGCTTTTTAAATTTTACTTTAAAGTTCTGTTTTTACCGTGCAATCTGAATTCATATTTTTTATAAATATGAAATGTTGTGATGATGAGAATGAATTTTGATGACCATGTTTTTAAATTTATAATCGTAGACTGTATGTCATTATTTCATTCAGTATAGGGCTATTAATATTCCAAAATAGACTTTCGTGAGTTATTTAGCCTAATCTGTTTGCCATTGTAAAATAACTGGTCCAATAATGTATCGTGTAGCCTACTGTTGAATGCCACAAGTTGATATTAGTAAAAAATAAAATAAAATAAAAATCTCTCCAGCAACTGTGATTAAGAACAATGACAGATCACAGTGCTACACCTTCCAGGTAACACATGACATTAAATGAATGCAGCAAGCTAATTACATTGTAGCATTTAAAATTGAAAGTGTTTATTTCAATTCCAAACTTTTTTTTTTTTTTTTTGCTAATTAGATTTATGTGTCTGGTTTTTTAGGTCCTGCGCGACTCGTTTGATATAATATTGAGTATGACCGTGAACATCAAGGCATCGCAGTGCCATGCGCCGCTCCGCAGGCTCCTGTAGACTCGGTTCCGGTGCTACTGCAATGCTCGCCGGACCCCTCCGCTTCCGCGTGCCTCTGTGATCCAGGCAAAGGGCGCGAGGATGAGCACAGACCTGGAGCGCCTGTCGCTCAACTCTTCCTCGGGCAACTCCGTGGCTTCCAGCGCGCGTTCTCTGTCCGCCAACGTGAAGAAGCTTCACAACGCTCTCAACCTGCTGCTCAGCGACCTCGAGAGAGAGCAGTTCATCCACTGCCTCAACGTGTACCACTCCAAGCGTAATGTGTACGATCTGGTCCAGACGCTTAAGGTTATACTGAACGTCCCGAGCAAGCGTCAGCTCCTGCCCATGCTGCGGCTGGTCATCCCGCGCTCGGATCAGCTTCTGTTCGATCAGTATACATCAGAGGGGCTCTACTTGAAATCTGATGTTCTTGCGCGCAATGGTGACCCGGACGGCTCCCACGAGGCTGCTAATTCCAGTCCAACACACGGGGCTCATTTCTCGCCTGCTTCCGCGCCTCAAGCCGCTCTGCGCGGATCTCCTGACAGTATCAGCACCAGCAGCGATGGGACAGCGACTCTTATTCCTTTACTGGGCAGAAATTTCTTACCGGAGCCCCCTGGAGAGATCCGACAGGTGATCCTCAAGCGTCACAAGAGCAACGAGGGTTTGGGATTTAGCATCCGCGGAGGTTCCGAGCATGGAGTTGGGATCTATGTGTCGCTGGTGGAACCGGGTTCGCTGGCAGAAAAGGAGGGTTTGAGAATAGGAGACCAGATAATGAAAGTTAACGACAAAGTGTTCGACCGGGTCACGCACGCAGAGGCAGTTAAGGTAAGGTATATTTAATTTATTTTATTAATATTTTGTGTAATGTTTAAGTGAATTAGATTAAATATCCCTTGTGATTAAATATTATCTTAAATTAAATTGTTGATTCAATTATGCTGTTGTTCTTGTTGGTATAATGTGTGAGCTATTTTTCTTTCTTTCCTTAATATTACCTATGGCCACAGATATATCATAACTGTGCTGAGATCACCAGCTTTAGATCGCCAGTCATTAAACCACAGGGAAACAGACTGCAACTCCTCCTTGATTGATTATTAATGCAAGACAAGCAGCTGAAAGTGTCACTTGAAGGACCAGAATGATAAATGCTGGCTTTTATTGAGATGTGTTATTCTGGAAGGCCTGTACAAATGTTGTTGTTATTGATCAGTGTGTATGGATTAGATGTAGTTAAATAAGACGTGGCTTGTCGATTTTGTATCAGTAATACTTGCTGTCATACGCAGCTTTCAGTGTAGAAGCATTTCCTTGCAGGTCTATAGTTGTCATTCAAAAGAAGAGCTGATTTTGCCTGACCCTTAACATACTAACTATAATAGAACTGTAATCATAATTAATAGGAAGTAATCCTGCATGTTGGACCTCACATGTATTGTTACGGAGATATTATGCGCTGTCCATGGTGCTGAATCCAGCTATTTATTAACGCTGTCCACGGTGCTGAATCCAGCTATTTATTATAGATTGCATTCTGTTCAAAAGTTGTCTCCCACAAACATACTGTTTGTGGCAACTAAAGATCACTAGTTTTCACATGCCACAGACTCTGGTGTGGTGAAACCCTCTAGAGAACCTCTAGGCACACTTTTAAAAGAGCAGTTCTCTGAGGAACCTATTAGTTTATTCAAGAAACTAAACATTTGCCATCATAACAAGGAAAAGGCTTTGATGCACTTGCATATCGAAGTTCCTTTAGTACACTTTGAGTCATCTTCAAAAAGTCTTTAGTCTTAGTTTCTCCAAAGGCTTCCACCAGCGTGAAACCTCAAAAGATTTCATTATTACAATGATCATGTTCTTAACTAAATTACAAAACATGGAAGCATCTGACAGTGGAGATCCCGAGCGGACCATATTTCAAAGTTGGCATATGACTAGGAACTCCGTTCCACTGATACTTTCCTGTTTGACTCTTCCATATTCCCATGTTTGTGAATCTCTGTAGATTTGTGTGTGCCAAGAGAAACTGAACATGAACAGTTTGCCTCCTTTCTGTGTCATTGTTTCCCTTCGCCTGGGGAAAACTGGCACAGTTGAACAGCAGGGTATAAATTCTTTCCACGCTGCCTGGAAGTGGGGGAAGGCTGCTTCCTCCCAGTTAATCATATTGATCTGCATGAGTAAATGGACGGGCCTCTCCCCAGGCTGAACATGACCTTCCGCTTGTCTTGATGTTCTTGTTCTCATGTAATGCAGACATAGCGAAGACACAAACTGATAAGCAGCCAGAACGGAGAGCGGTTTGACGGGGGTTTTGCTAGGTGCAGAATGCAGATCAATTCAGCACAGTGTACTCTTGATCGGTGCCTCTCCCTGCATGCTAGCAGGCAGAGTTATTTTCTAGCAGAAGGAAGAACATCTTTTTTTAGTTACAATGAGGATTTCCTCAGACTCTGTTGACCTTTGTGATGTGTAAATGAACCCTGAACATTATCCGTTTTGTTCTTCTTTTTCTTTCTTGGTTTATGTTGTTGTTTCTTTAAGTTTTCAGACGTAAACACTAAAATAATACTTTTCAGTTTACATGTTACAATGCCAGTTGGTAAAACTCATGGAAAAAGTCACACAGTGGCTCCATCTGAAACTGGATACTCTTTAAGTGGATACTTTTTTTTGAGTAAGTTCTTGCTTTGTGACCATTAAAATGTATTTTCTATATAGTTTGACGTGTGTTAATGCAATTCGGATGTACTACATTTGTCACTGTCACTGTGTGCGTCATTTGAGTATAGTTCACCCAAAAAGAAAGTTTAGACAGATTTAATTTAGCATTCGAAATTGTAATAGTGCAACAAATATGGTGAATATGGTCAATGTGTATTAATTATTATTCATAAATTAGAAATAAAATACATTATTTAATAGCACTGCACAATTGTGACAAAAATCATAATTGTTGATTATTCCCTTGAAATTGTAATTGCGATTATTAATTACGATTATCACAATTTACAATTGAGTGATGTTTTAAATAGCTTTATACCATTTTTTGAAGTGAATACATGCCATATTTCTATATCAAAATAAACAAGCTGAAAAGACTCTTCCTGAAAAACCTATTCATTTTCTATAGCATTAACCCTGAAATGCCAAATATCCATTTTTTTAATTTAAAGAAACCAAACCAAAGTAAAATATGCAATGTTATAAAAAAAACATCTTAAGCACACAGAATAATGTAAGAACGATTAGAACGATTACATATGCTAATTGTGGCATCCGTAATTGTAATCACGATTACAAATTCGATTAATTGTGCAGCCCTATTATTTAATAAAATAAGATGTTTAAAACTTCTTTAATGTATGCATTCAGGGATATGTATCTAACATAACTCTGTATTTCTAGATAAGCAGAATGATGAATATTTCTAGAATAGAAATGAACATTTCTATTCTGGTGTCACCATTATCCTGTGCACAATTTGATGTAATGCCAAATTTAGAATTTTAATACAACTTTTTGTTGTTTACCACATTTGTTTCGAAGTAAAAAAAAAAAAATATATATATATACATATTTTTTTTAAAGTTCCATTTTGGCTTTGTTCAAAGTAAGTGAGAGTATCGTATGGTGAGATCAGTATCTTGTATCAAACCGAATCGTGACACGAGTATTATTATACCTCTAGTTTATATTCATGGTTTTTTTGGTTTTTGTTATGAGGTCGATAGAGAAATCACTCCAGTTGGACTGACATTATTATTTCTCTTCCTGTATGTCCAGATGTCTGAGCTGTCTCCATCTTTCTCTCTCTCCATCTACAGACTCAATGATGAGGATGGATTGTACATGCTCGAGGTGACCTGTCTGCACCATCTTTAGGCTATATTGAATGCGTGTGATGCCCTTTGGCATCTCATGATTGGTTGGTCTATCTATGATTGGCCTTCAGTGTTTGTTCACTGTGCTGCTATGATAGCCCATATGATCAATGATCTTTCCTCATCTCCTGCTTCAAGGGTGACCGCATATAAGAGCACCTGTTAGTCGACTTGATTGAATTTTAATGCTGGTGTGACTCTCATGCAAGCTGCCATGGCTCAAACTTAGAGGAGGTTGCCTCTTGCCTTTGTCCTGACACCGAAAGATGATTAAGACAGTGTTTACCAGCTGATCTCAGTTAGGGCCAAGCGAGAAGATTCATAACCAGTGCCTCTAACCGTACCTGTCCACTTGTGCTTAACTGAGCTGAGTGAGCGTGTTCAATTTACTCACGGGAGCTGAGCAGAAGGTTAGTTTGGGGCATTGTGGTATTGACAGCAGAGTGGTGCATGCAGTGAGAGAGTGCATCAAAACGTTTAAAATGCTGAACTTTATGCAAATGAGAGGCAAAAAATGAGGTGGTGTGAGTTGAGGTGACACCGTATACTTTGGCAAGTCAAAATAAACTGTAATTGTGCATACAATTGCACAATTGATGACAATATGATGACTTAACAGTACTTTGTAACACATGTTTGTAAAAAAAAAAAAATCAAATGCTACAGTAAAAAGCTGTTTATTGTAAGTTACCTTGTATTGTGAATGGTTTAACACATATGTAATTTTACTGTAAAATGCTGTCAAATTTATGTTTTTGCAAGTAAAAGCTATGATTTTCATAGCTCGAGTAGCTTATTAAAATTATATTACTTAATAACATAGACTTTTCTATCTATCAATTACCAGTTCAGTCGTATCTGACTCTTGGTGATTCTATGGCCATATCTAGCCATACGCGAGAGACTGTCCATGAATTTTCTTGCCAATTATTTTTCTGGGTTAGTTTGCTTGCCACGTCTTTCCCCAACCCTTCCCATTGCATGGCTTGGGACACACACACACAAAAGGAGGAAAACCGGAGCACCCGGAGGAAACCCATGCAGACACAGGGAAAACATGCAAACTGAGCCACTGTGGCGCACCAAAATATACAGTTATAAGCTTTAAAATATACAGGCACCAATATGTCATCCATGAAACATTGTCACCGAATGTTTTTATGGTGAATTTCTGGTGAATTTTTTTATGGTGAACAGCTGACGTTTTTTTTTCTGTAAATTTTTGCTGTTGAAATTAACATGTTAGCATATGAAGAATATTTTATTATTTAGAAAATAAGTAATTTAATATAATGTAGCTATTTGTGTGAACACTTTTATTTATCTAGCGGTGTGGTGTCTGTGCTGGGAATGAAATGTGAACAGAGGCCTGGTATATGTTTACAGCAAGAAATTCTATTCTAGTGTGTCACATGGCAAAAAAAAAACCCTTTGCCTAAGGGTGTGTGAAGGATGTATTGAGAACGGGGCAGAAATCTGGAGCTGCTCCTTGCAAGAAGCTTGCTCGGCTTTGTTTCTTTGAATAATAAAGTCTAAATCTGACTTTATTATTTTTACTTTAAAATCCACGACTTTGAGAAGCGATTTTTCACAAAGAGAAACCACAACAGTTTCTTACGCACAAGTAGAAACCTAGGATAAGAGATTCCTGCCCATTCTCCCAATGAAGGAAAAACAAGGTAATGAGAGAATGGAGGAAGGAAGGGAGTGCCTTTCCTCCATCCTTCCATGATCTTATTCACTGGATTGTCTTCATTAAATGCGATGTAAGGCTGCGTATCAGCTTTATTTCATTTCTCAGCGCCTCTGCTAATTGTCTCTGACTGAGTAGGTGGCACAAATGTTTTGGCCCCTGTTCCAATAATCTCTTGTTCATTACATGGACTTAGCTGAGCAGGTGACCGACTGTCCGTTGTATTCTTCGTCTTGATTTAGCGCCACCATAAAGCGGAGAATATACACTGCCTTTCTCTGACAGACCTCATCAATTTGAAGCAGGGCAGGATTGATGCTCAGTCATTACACACTGTTGGGGACCTGTTGATATATGACTGACTGACTGTGGATCATTGGTCCACATTTCTGTGATTTTTAAGACCTCCCTCTCTTAGCACATGATATCTTTGTGATATACTGATCCCAGCTCTGTCGCTTTTGTGTTTGTGAAAAGAAATCGCATGCCTGTAGCGTCATGGTTTTAAGGGCCTGGGTATTTTATCAGTATGTCAAATGGATTTGACCTTTTTTAATGAAAGCATTTCTGATATGTATTTGCATTCAGTATGAGTATTCTGGCATATTGTAGCATGTGAACGCACAGTGCAGTGTAATTTTAGTTATTCACCTGCTAAAAAACTTTCTAGACATTTAATGGCTCCTAAGCCATTTATGCTTTTGAAATAACTACACATATAAAGCAATTTTAGATGAATGAACCTCTCGCTCACATTCTCTTTCTCATTCATTCACTCACTCACACACAAGCACTGCTTATGGGAAGGGAAAGAGCAACGCCCTGACTTGATGTGGCAGTCTCTCTTCCATGATGCACAGAACTCTTGAAGGGTTTTTTTTTTTTTTTTTGACTAGCACAGTGAGAAACATACAGCATAAAATCCTCCACAAACCACACAAGGAAATGAGTTTGAGCTTTAGTCTGGTTACACAATCCTTGTATAATGTGGATTGAAATAATCGGTTGTTCTTGACAACAGGATTTTTAAAGATCCCAAGACAGTCTGGATATAAAACAGGAGCATATTGAAAATTTAGACCCATTTCCCTTACTACGATATCGGAACTGGATCACAGTAATGTATATTTATGCTTTTATCCATATAACATTGCTTTCAAAGAAAATATGCAGTACTTTATATATATATATATATAGGCTATGTTCTAATATACACCTACTGGTGCTACTTGGACACGTCATCAGTGAAGTAATATACAGTCAAACCAAAAATTATTCAGAAACCAGATATCATTATATATTTTTGTACTAGTGGGTGCAGGACACTATAGTTCATTTATGTAAGTGAGGATTGCAAAATAAACTGTGACATATTATACCCAAAAGTTTCTTCATACAGTGGACTTCTAGTAAGTTTCAGAAGTGTCATCTGAATTAATAAATTAAATGCAATTTTTTGCATCTGAGTGGACCACTCTTAACCTGTTTATTGTAACAGACATAGCATAAGGGTACAAAGTGTTTACAACTAACATCTGCTCACAAGTGACTTGTTCGTCTGTGTTTTGTGGTTGCAGTATAAATAGCCATTTTGAGCAGTAGAAGCTTGTAGATAATTAATAGGACTCTCCACCCTGTTTTTGCCTTTCATCTCCTCTGTCTTCTTTTAAGCCTTAAACTAAAGTATGTCATTTAATACAGTTGAGCCTGGCCCCTCCCCCGCCTCCCATACCCTGCGTCCCATTGTCCTGTCTGGACCCAGACCATCTGTTGCTCAAGCTCTTGTATCTACAGCATGACTCGCCACTCATAGTCTTATGGCAGAGAATATTCAGTTTGTCCACATCTTTAATAAGGCAGTGCAGTATTGATGATACACGTGATCCTTTCCCATTGGCCAGTCTCTTGACTTTGGCCTCTGATTGGCTGACACCTCTTTCATGGACTCCTGTTGGTAAATAATTGAAGAAGCTCCACCTTGTCTCAACACTAATGTCAGTCAGACAGAGAGAGAGAGAGGAAAAGAGAAGAGTGTGGGATGTACTGTTGCAGGAATAAATAGATTTTTTTTAATGATGTATTATTGTATTCATTGAATCCTATAAAGCCTGCTGTATCATATTTGATGCACAAATGTCTAAGGCCTCTAATTTATCAGCATGATCAGCACACTGCTGAAAAACCTATGCTCGCTCGCTTTTCACCTTTAAATTCGCGTACTCTGTGTGTGTGTGTGTGTGTATATAGGCCTAACATTTTCGGGCATCGGGGAGCCGCTATCAGTATGTGGTGTGTCTGCGGTTGTGCCGCGGTGGAAAAGTTATGTAATCTGTGTACATTGTAACACGGTGTAACCTAGTTAAAGGTGTAAGGCTTGTTAAAATGTGAGCATAAAATATGATATACTTTTGAGGAACGTTTATTTGTATATCTCTCCATCATCATTGCATTGCATATGTTTTGCCCCCACAATAAAAACTAGAGAGCTTTGATCATAAAACTTAGCATTTAAATACATTTTTTGAGAGATGAGTGACTGACAACTGATATTTACAGTGGGGAGAAGAAGTATTTGATACACTGTCTGTATAAAAGACACCTGTCCACACACTCAATCAAACAGACTCCAACCTCTCCACAATGGCCAAGACCAGAGAGCTGTGTAAGGACATCAGATAAAATTGTAGACCTGCACAAGGCTGGGATGGGCTACAGGACAATAGGCAAGCAGCTTGGTGAGAAGGCAACAACAGTTGGTGCAATCATTAGAAAATGGAAGAAGTTCAAGATGACGGTCGATCTCCCAACAATCTGGCCAACAACCTCCTTCCCTCAGTAAGAGCATTGAAGATGGGTCGTGGCTGGGTCTTCCAGCATGACAACTACCCGAAACACACAGCCAGGGCAACTAAGGAGTGGCTCCGTAAGAAGCATCTCAAGGTCCTGGAGTGGCCTAGCCAGTCTCCAGACCTGAACCCAATAGAAAATCTTTGGAGGGAGCTGAAAGTCCGTATTGCCCAGCGACAGCCCTGAAACCTGAAGGATCTGGAGAAGGTCTGTATGGAGGAGTGGGCCAAAATCCCTGCTGCAGTGTGTGCAGACCTGGTCAAGAACTACAGGAAACGTATGATCTCTGTCATTGCAAACAAAGGTTTCTGTACCAAATATTAAGGTCTGCTTTTCTGATGTATCAAATACTTATGTCATGCAATAAAATGCAAATGAATTTCTTAAAAATCATACAATGTGATTTTCTGGATTTTTGTTTTAGATTCCGTCACTCACAGTTGAAGAGTATGATAAAAATGACAGACTTCTACATGCTTTGTAAGTGGGAAAACCTGCAAAATCTGCAGTGTATCAAAGACTTGTTCTCCCCACTGTATAAGCAGTTCTCTGCTATTCTGTTAGAAAGATCTCCATGAAAGATTTTCATGACAAGCTATCAGATTTTCATCTTTATTTTTAAAATATCAGCAACTGCAATCAATTGCATATTTTTGCTAATTTTGGAGTTTCCCCCCCCCCTCCATGTTCTCCTATATAATCCAATATCAGCCATAAAAGCATGTTGGTCAAATATAATACTAAACAAAAACACATATGCACATTTATTTTTGCCTTTTTTTTAACCCTTCATTTTGTCTAAAGTTTCAATAAATTGTTCCATTAAAAAAAATAGGCCTAGATTTGTCTGACTATTATTTCAAATGTCAGGCTTAAAATAAAACATATAAAAAATAATAACAATGAACAATAGAATTGTTATAGAATATGTATTAAAAATGTATTTCTACACACAATATAATCCAAAAGAATATTATACGTGTATTGGATAATTTCCCCAGCCCCCCTCTCCTCTTTCAATTTTTTTTTCCACTTGATTAGACTGTTTTACCTGCACACACGGCTTGAATGCAAAATCAATTTTTTCCCTGCATTATACGCCCTCATCTTTAAATGCATGGTTGGACACACACGAATACACTGTATGCAGACACAACACTCAAACGCACACAGTAATGCACACATAGGCATAAACTCGGGTGCATCCATCTAAGTATATAGTTTTTATAGAAGATTTTTATTGATCCGAATGACATTTGTTAGGACGCATACACATGCCCAGGGCAAAACTCCATCACGTGTGAGAGATGAACACGGCCTGTATTGTACTGTGCGAGTGTACTTGCATATGTGCGCTTGATCGCTGGCAAGAGCACATGAAATTAGCAAGCACAACATGAATCGTCACTATGTGGGTTTGTTTTGTTTGTTCCATCTGATTTTTAGTGTCATGTGACTCTCTAATGACTGGTCTTTAGTGTTTGTTGAATATAGCTGCAAAAGTAACAGTCTGAGCTTTTCCTGCTGAGACTGTCTGCTGGGTAAAACCCATTAAATGACTAAATGGCCATCACTCTCTGAGTGAACTTCACACTGAGCCTTAGTCGATGTGCATGTGACTCCTTTACGAACTTGAAGCACTCTTACCCAGAGTGCCTAGTGCCTACACTTGCCAATTTTCACCGCTGCATGTGAGGGATGGAGGTAATTGACCTACAAAGGTTACTTTCATGTAGTTTTTCTCTTTTATCTTTGTGCCATCCAGCCTCAGTCACTGTCATCTGCCCTGTATGTCTGTATGCATTCAGCATCCAGATTAATCGTCAGCTCTCGGCCTATCGATCTGGACTTTATTGGCAGCGGACATGGTTTCTGATTTGCTCGACGGGTTTATAGCTGGCACTGTTCACCAGATGCATCTGCTAATTGACACTCTCTTTCCATGGTTTGTTTTCATGCTAGGTTGGGTGACTGGGCCCATGGGCACCAGCTCCGTGACCAGTTTGTCAACAAACAGCAATGAAATATCATAACACACCACTATTGTGGAGACTGTAGATGCGTCCCAAGTTGAGTACAGCACTTGTGCACTATTCTGTGCCGTTTATCAGACTCCGATGTTGAATGACAAAATAACCTTTTGTCTGTTTGAACCTTTTGTCTAAAGTACTTTTATTTTAAACTAATACAAACTAATACAATTTTGTGTAATACAAAGTGTTTTAATATAAATTTGAATTGTACATTTTAAAACTGTATTTATAATGCACATTTTAATTGAAGTAAATTATGTATGCATGTATGTGTCTTTTATTTATTTATTTTGTAAAAATGTGCATCAAACAAAAATGCACTATTAAAAGCTAAATTTATGAAGCTACAAAATTCAGCAAAATGTAAAACTAAAATGTAATGTACTACTTTTTAAAATGAAAACTATATTTTTTTAATGTATCTTTATCTTTTCTCTATTTAATTTACTTGATGTCATGAAGTTATCGTTTATCTCTAGAATACTAAGAATTTAACCATGTTAAATGTCATCTTTAGCAAATCTCAAAATGAATATTTTTGTACTATATTGTGATGAATAAAATCAGCTGTGGCATTCATTTTTATTTATTTTTTATTTATTTCGATTTTTTTTTATATTGGCGTAACTCGATTTGAAGACCTCGGCAATAGCTAAAAACCCCAAATTTTGATTCCTGGCTAGAATTTTAACTATGAAACATTTAAAATGACTGTTAAATATTGATGCATTTGATTATAACTGATGGCTTGAATGTTCAGTCAGATTTAAGGAATATATCTTTTTAATCTGTTGACGCACTGGGACAGTTATAGAATAGTGCTTGAAAGTACTTAAAGCTGTCCTCCTCCCAGAAGGATCAGGTCTGTTATCTTATTAAAAGGAAATTGGCAGATCTGAAAGCACGCATATATTCAGATATAGAGGGATGACACATTGTTTGGTCACCGAGGATTTAGATTTTAGAGAGATAATTAAGATGTTTCGGGCAGATTAGTGAGGATGTGCCTTCAAAAGGACTCAATTTAATTCCCCGCTGACTGTTTTCCCCTCTCATATGAAGAAAATTAATAATAGGTAAGGGGTCAGAGCCATATGGAGATATTAATTCTGCAACGATGTGTGCAGGGTCATGAAGGGGCGCTATGTTTTATTATAACTCTCATGGATTATGATGACGGAGCAGCAGAAGCCGCCGTACCGAAGGATTTAAGTCTGCTCCGGGTCCAGATAATTGATTCCGATCTGAGATTTATGTTTCTGCGAATGTCCAAAAAAAAATGAGTTCTGTTCGTGGCTGTGAAGTCTAGCCTTCAGATCAGTGTCAGAGGTAGAAATCTTTCATCCCATCCTGGAGAAGTTCAATCCTTGTTGTCCCCGCAAAACGCTGCATCCTGACCTGAACCACGGACACAGGCTGATGAGTTTTTCCCTGTGGACCGCTGCCAGTGGATGCTGCCAAGAACACTCATCTCCACAGGCTGGCTGTACCTTGAAGGCCTTGCATCAGGGAAAATAACAGCATCTGGGGTATGTTCTGGCTAGAGGAGGATGGGGGTTGCGGGCTGTTGAGATTTATGATTGAACGACGCTATAATGAGAGAGCATGGATTTGATAGGTGATATAATTGTTCTGCCACTCAGGATCAGTAGACAACATGCTCATATGTTCCTCATGAGCGGTGTGGGTTACTGACAGATACAGACTGCTCACAGCTGATAATACAGTGATCCAGTCAAAACGACATGTTTCATATCTGGTGGTTATAAAGAGGTTTTGTAGTTTCGGACAGTGATTTATTTATTTGTTTCCATCGTTACATCATATGACACTGGTTTCTCCCAAGGGTGGTGTGGTGGAGAGGTTAAAGCTGTGAGTCTGTAATCAAACTGTAGTTGGTTTGATTTCTGCAAGAGGTGAAGTGAGCCATAAGATTTCACTATTGTGCCCTTGAGCAAGAAACTTTGCTTGAAGTTGCTTCAAGGGAAATTATTCCCACAACTGGATTTTAGAGTGTTACCTATCTGTGTAAAAACCACTGCAATCAAAGGATGTGTGAGGGCACAAAAATACGATTTTTTTTATTTTGGTAGAAATAATTTATACAAAATATTACATATACTAATATTTTATATTAAAAGTTTTCTTACTTTTTTCTTTTACAAAAAGAAAATATGCAAGAGTTGGAAATTTTATATACATTTTTTTATACATTCATTAAAAACTGGCATAGTGCATAACATTAATGATTGGTTTATCATTTTACTATTAATATCATTATTGATTGATTTATTATTAATGGTACTCTTGGAATTTCTCCGTTTATTATCTTTATTATCTGAAACAGTCATGTTGCAATTAGTAACTTTTTTAGGTTTCTGCAAATTAGTGGCTAATTTGAATTAATTCATACAGTCTCATTCCTCCTCATTTTCATTCTAATGATCTGCTTTAGAGCTGCATGATTCTGAATAATCTGAATCACAATTTTTTTTGTTTAAAATAGAGAATCACAAGTCTCCAAAGGTTCTGAATAGACAACTAGGCCTAAACAAAATAACATGTATAGGCTAATTTACTAGAGGTTCTGGCAAAATGATAATTGCTGAAGTCTATTAAAAAATATATTTAATTATTTTTAAAATCAGTTTGAATTAGTGATTCAATAGCTTACTCATAAAGACTTCACTTAGTTTGTTTCATTACTGGTTGAATTGGCGTTTTTGAACAAATCTTTTGAATTAATGAATAAATGACAAATAATTTTTTTAACACTCACGTGTCGCCACCTACTGGTGTAACAATGTAATTGATACAATATTTGAAGCATCAAGTTACTTTCAGAAGGCGATTTACTTTGTGATTTTGATCGCTACCGTAGACATCAGTGTTTATATCCTATTTGTAAACTTTTATCCCAGTACTTCTGTGATAATTTGAATTATTGTAAGACAGAAATAATGATACTGTGTGGTTGAAACGACTGTTTGTGAGGCTGTTTCATATACAGGACAGCTGCTCTCTTTGTCAAAGTTAACAGACATAGCTGAATCAATGTCATTTAGGATCATGGGGGTTTGAATCAAGATGGCAACAATTAACAATTAATCATGAAGCTCTAATCTGCTAAACACCCCTCGTATGTTTAGTGTTAGAGTTAGGTGTGGACTTGTGTACAGTGTGCTTACTGTAAGATGCTGTAGATAATAGTGCTGCAAATAACTTACTTTCAAAGTATTGATAGTGAATGTTGTCTAATATCACTGTCCTCTTGAAATGCATCTCTAGAGAACTTTATTTTGTAGCTCTTTTACATTTCTCCTCTCTGTTCAACATTGGGCAGGAGGCCCAGTGATGTTAATGTAGATCTCACCCTTGGTTCTGACCCACATTAGCCCATCCGCATAGGTGCTGCTGAGTAAGCAAAATCTCCTTTCTTGCTCTTACTGAAAAAGTAAAAGAATCAGGGACTGAAGCATTAGCACAGCAGTTAGCCATCTGTTTTTTAACATCTCTATATCAGCAAAGAATTACACTTTGAGGAATGTTGGCGAGACACCATATCGTATTTGTCCCTCTCAATTTCCATGTATATTATTCCTCCTCCCTCCCCTGCTGTTTACAGATCCAAGGCACATGCATGCAGTAATAAAGTCATGCAGAAGGAATGTGAACCTTGCTTTCTTGAGTTTTTTTTTGTCAGCAGATATTAGCTCAGGCCAATCATGCTGGCTCATGGTCTCCAGTGGCGGCTCCAGACAATTTTGATTGGGGGGGCAATGGGGGGTCCTGGTCATTTCAAGGGGGGTCTCATGAAAACCAACAAAAAATACAGTGGACACGGCTAATAACTGCATATTGCTGCTACTTAACAAATGGTAAATGGACTGCATTTATATAGCGCTTTCACAGACCCAATGGCCACCAAAGCGCATTACATATTGCCTCACATTCACCCATTCACACACCGACGGTTTTTTGTTTTTAATTAATTAATCAATTGCAGTTTGCAAACAATATGCTCGAACTTTAATTGCCATAGCCACACCCATGACAGAAAACATATTTACAAAATAGTATCCTCCTCATCCTCCAATTCCTCGGTGTCCTCTGTTTCCAGTCTATACTAAGAAATCCTATGAAAAATTATTTACAAAATCTTCTGCAGGACAGTTCAATTCTTTACAATAATATAATATATTATAAAAGAAAATTAAGCTGTTACACTGAGATGGTTTAGGAAAACCATAAAGTGTTTTTGTACAGTCAATTAATTGTACAGGCAGCATTAAACCATCAAAGTTAAATGATTGTTTATAGCTTATGAATTTCCTAGCCTAAATTTTTTTTAGCAGGGGGTTTCAAACTTTTTAATGGAAATGAGCCCTAAACAATACCCTTGTGAGATTCTTTATTTAGGCTTATAATATAATAAAATATATGCCCAATATAATATAAAAAAATGAATTGAAGTATTTGAAGTGATAGTTTAAATGCTTCAATTTGTTTTCATATTATATTATTATAATATGAAAACAAACTGAAGCATTTACTGTAAATAGCTAGATCTAATAGCTAAATATTTTCAAGAAAAGTCAATGTGAACTCTTTTATAGTAGCCTAATCTAACCATGCCTGAAACTATTTAAATCTATGTAAACTAATGATGTATTTTGAGTTTGCACGCGGGTGTGTGTGTAATTGTTACCGTTCTGTGTCCATCATCCTTATTTCCACCACTTTAATCAAACCACTCTTCTTTAAAACATGATATTGTGATTTTATTTCACATGTCTTTGCGTTTCTCGTTGCCTCTCGTATTGAGATATTTGGTCCGCACACACGACTCACTGCCAATCACACGCGCTCACATCATTCTCTTTCTTTGAAACCTGTTAACTGTCTGCACTCACCAGTTTGAGCACTGCAATTATTTCTCACATACAATCAAATGGATTTCCCCACACATTTCGCGTCAGTCCTCCGCGTGGCATTATTCTTTTCTGCGCGGCCGCGGCATCAGAAGTGCACGACCGCGCACGCGCGCAGCTTAGAGGGAACGTGATTCTTATGTTTATATATTTTGTATGTCGAATAAATTATTAATTATTATTGTTCTGCGTAGTTTGAAGATAAACATTTTTAAATATTTACCCCGGATATATATTTTTTTTAATCAGGAAGGGGGTGGGGGGTCAAAGCATTTTTTGGGAGGGTCTTGAGACCCCCCAAGACCCCCCCTGGCGCCGCCTCTGATGGTCTCATGCTTTTGCCATTTGGCTCAAGAGGTCTTTTACCCAAGCTGAGCTTGTAGGCCGTGTGTCCACCAAAGCATTTTTAGCCAGCTGAAAACGCATTGCTGCAGTTTTTTTTCCAGTTGAGATGCTATGATATGGAATATCCGCGGAACTGTTACTAGTATCTGATTTCGCAAGTAGTTAATTTCACAATATAAAAATGTCGACACAAGGTAACGTACTTGCTCTGGCACTAGTTTTGGATGAAGAGATGTGCTTGTTGCTGTTGTTTGTTATCGTTGTACAAGCAGAATGTATCGGTGACTGTGTGGTATTCAATATTCTTCAACTCTCGGCGAGCGGTAAAAACACAGAATGCTCAGCATGAAATAGATGCTCAGCACCTCATCACGCTGCTGGCGTTTTAAAAACCGCGACGGATAAATAGCCTATAAGCTAGCCTCTGGAAAAACCTCTTTGATGGACACGGCCTTAGGCCGTATTCGGTCAGTTTTTCGGTTTAAGTTCCAGTTGGTAATCAATTTTAAAATATTTTTTTATTTAAATAGAGCCTAAAAATGATATTAATGTAAATATAATTTTAAAAATACTGTTTAAATATTAGGCTATTTAATTTAAAAAAATAAAATAAATTGTTTTTGAGCAAAAATCTCAAATTGAATTTTGAATGCAACATCCCAAATGGTCTTTTGATCATTATTGTAGAAACACAAAAAGACTTATTATCATGTCAAAGCTGATTTTTCCATATAATTAAAATACATGGTTTGACATGTCTGTTGTCAAGCGGACTGGCTGTCAAGTGCAGTTGCAATTTTTCTTGGTTTCTTAAAAATATTAGGTCAGGATAGACCATTAAATTACATAAAGAACTACTGCATTGTTTTGTTTATTGGCTTATTTCAATTTTTTTACTTGTTTCATGGTGGTCCTATAGTCAGGTCTCGACTCAAGGTCTTATTCTTAATAGTGATTTTGGCTTTAACTTGCATGCTGATGGTTTAGGGCCTAAACTTTAGGCTGTGTCTACAGTATGTTCTCTCACTACTGTTTTTCCTTCTGATTTGAGCCTTCATGTCAAGAAGGGTTGTGCTGTTGTAAACACTCTTTGAATGTACAGAGAGCACTTACAAGTCAGGTGAAGGATATGGTTAGCATGTCCCTGATGGCCATCATGCTGTGTGTCAGTGTTTCTGTGTGACAGGATGTTTCCCAGGAGAGATGGGAACAGCTGTGTGGCAGGACTCAGGTGGACGGCTCTCAACACAACTCCACCAGTGTAAATGATGCTAAGTTGAGCTCTGCAAAAATGTATTCAAAAATAGTGACGCACTGAAATTTTGGCAACCGAAAAATTTGAAATTAATTTTTCGTTTTTGTGTGATAAAATGTGATAAAATGAACAGAATTTGAAAGCTGAGACTTTGTTTCATTACAAAACTAACAAAATGATTGTAACGTTACATAGGTTAGTTGTCACAACGAGCGAGAAAGGTTGACACGGAGCACTAAATTTTGAACCTCCAGATAATCACACGTTTAAAAAACTGTTATTTATGTAACATTATGTAACTAGTATTTATCAACATTACTTGGTTCCCTTCAGCAGGTATCTTAAGGATTCAAAACAAGGAGAAAAAGACTGGTATACAAAAATAATCTCAGTTTATTATCACCAATGGCATAATTAAAATGTTGACAGTTGGCAAATAATATTTGTCCAGAGGCACACTAGGACCAGCAGAAAAGCCTCACTATCACACGGAAACAGTGTAACAGGCACCTCAATCTCAATTAGCACAACAACCCCAATAGGAAAACTCTATACACAGCAAACTTAAAACTGAATAGTACATGTGAAACCACACCACCTCTACGGTAGACGCTAGCTTTTGGTAAGTAAGTGCTGCACAATGTTATAACACTATTTGCCGGACAAAAAAAAAAAAAAGAAACAAACAAACAAACAAACCAAAATAAACAAAAATGTACAATAAAACTTGGAGGTACAATATGGTTCTTAATTCAAATATGGGAAAAGCGGCAATTACACCCTGAAGCACTCAGTTTCTGCAACAAATCACAAACATACTATAAGCACACATAGTAGGAAACAAACTGCACAAATTTCTTTCTATTTGTATAGTCATTCTCTTGGTCACAAAATAGTGTTTCACACTGTACAACACATAACACACAGAATAAATATACAACCTCTGTTTTTACTCACTGCAATAATTCACCACATTTAACCAGAGAAGACAAACAAATAGCACGGTACCTCCCACATTAATTAATTACATAATTTAATAGCTACCTTGCACTAATGATCCCCGCTTGACTACTAGGCTTCCCGTTTGAGACCAAGGAGGCTGAGAACGAGGGAGATAGCTCTGTTAACCCTCTGGGGTTCTTCGGGTCAAAAATGACCCGAAGCGTTTAAATAAAAAAATGTTAAAAATCGTAGCTTCATCGGAATGGTCCAAAACTTGGTGACTTTTTTGGTACTTGGTATATGAACACCCAAAAAAATTGGGGAAAGGATTTTAAAAGTCTAAGTGGTCGTAAAAAAAAATAGTCACACTCAGGGTCTTCGGGTCAAAAATGACCCCCATAGGAAATGAATGGGAAATTGGCAAAAATGTGAAAATACAGAGTTATTTTGTGCATACAATCTACAAAACAGCCAGGATGCAGAAAAAAAGCACACAACAGGGAAGGGGTGAATCTCTTAAAACAATGTGTGACAAAAAAATTTCCATTTGTTCTCTTTATAATGCAATGTTCAGGTTTGACTGTATTATAAAGTAAAACTGCCACTTAAAAATTACCATTTAAACCAACCCAATTTTTTTTTTTTTTTTTTAATTAAAAAAAAATGACAAATATAGTCTTTGAGAATCTGTTATTATATATTCAAATCAAAAACCTGAAAAAATTAAACAATATGTGAAAAAAATCACTAGAGTGTTTCTACCATAGGTTTCTACAGAGAGCTGTAAATCCACTAGTGGTAAAAATGTGCTATTGCGTGATAAAAATGCTCAGTGTGTCCACCAGATGGCTCCGATCTCATTTCAAAAATTGCTTTCATGAGGTCTAGACTTGACTCTAAAATGAAATACAGCTTTAATAAAAAAATTTTTTTAATTATATATATATATATATATATATATATTTTCTATTATATTCAATGGGAAAAAATGGGTCTTAATTATTGCATAAATATTAATTATAAATTATAAAATTATCTCAAAACACCAAAAAAGAAAAGAAAAAATATTATTGAACAAAAATATATTTCATTGATTTTACTCAAATAAAATGTATCTTAATGCCGCCCTCCGGGTCATTTTTGACCCGAAGGTCCTGAGTGTGAGTCTAAAATGAGGAACCCCAGAGGGTTAAAGTGCGTCCTCGGTCACCAAGCCTCCTACATTACACGCCACAGTCAATCAACGGATGCTTACCGTTCCTGTTTACAGCTATAAACCGCAATACGTCGCCAGTATGAATGAAAAGCTCTCGTTGCTCCAGCTCTCAGCTGAGGACAAGGAGAGAGATGTAAACGTGTGACTTAATTACATCAGTTCAAAGCAAACTTGGCAAATTGAATGCCGCCGATCATAGGCGCTTACCGTCCCTGCTTTCAATTGAGAAAAACCGGTAATTACCCGCGATGCGCCGACCAGGACAACTGAAACACTTGCCCAACTCCTAACCAGCTGTGCTGGACACGGAGAACGAAAACTCAAATTCCACTATGAGCAGCTGCAGCTCGCACTTGACGCACGATGACCGGGCCGACCAAACAAACACTCAATCCACCCTGTGCGCTGCTTTTCTCCACTTCCTAATTCCAATCACGCCCTATAACACCTGCATGGAAAACTACGCAAAGTCGGTCAGCCTGCAACAAACTCCCTCTGTAGGAAGGGAGTAGGTATAGATAGCCCACTTAATCTGGTTACATTTAAAAAGCACAAAACTTCCTCTGCCTATAATATTGGCTTGGCTTTTTGGAGATGGCGAATTGGTTTGGTCATTATCTGGCATTATTTTAAAGGCAATTTCTCTTGAAGAGCACTTTTAAAAAGTGCATGATAGATAAAGGTATGGATAGAGCTTCCCCATAAAAAAATCCCTTGTGGATTGCAACTGCTTTCTTTCTCGGTCCTTCTTTCTTTCCTGGCCCCTCTATCCTAACTCTCAACCTCAAGGCCAACGGGAACATAATAAGAGGGTGTGATGGATGAGACAATAGGAAAATGGAGGGAGAGATGGATATGAGGAGGATCACAAGCTCCTCTAACAAAGAACATTGGAGCATGAATCAGATGGAAATAAAGGGGGGAGTGAGATGGACTGCTGATTAGAGAGAGGGATTAATGAGAGGGAACATGGAGATATGGAGACCAGAGATTTGCAAACGTTTTTTCTTCTTCTAGCGTTCAAAAAGTGTAGCAGAATTGAACATAACATGGTACTAGGGGTTGAACCGACTAGTCGATTAGTCGACCTTAATGAAATACCGCGACGCTTTAAGCTTGACGTCGACTAGTCGCGTTGATCATGTGACACTATGATTGCGCTAATTTTGATACTAACATGTTGCAGACGACAACAGATGAAGAGCCCAGAGGGTCATTGCAGCAAGAGAGCAGCATTGGTACATCAAGTGTGTGTAAATACTTTACTAACCTAACACTAGATATTGTTGAAAACGAAAGTAAAAGCATGACGCACGCTCACTGTTTTACCGGAAATGAGAGTTCAGTATCTTTATTAAAATCATTAAAACATTTTTTTTCTTCATTTTTTTATTTAAACATATTAATGATGTAGCTAATTCACCCGCAATTAATTGGAATATTATTTTGTTTTACTTGGATCTGCGCATCACTAAGGCGCAGATGTGAATTTATAGCTTTTTTTCCTTTCTTTTCATCCTAAATGATGATGTAACTGCGGGCTGTTTACACCAGGCCACTTCATGTGTTTCTGTGATCTGATAGCTATCCGATCGTGAAAAGACCAGGTGTAAATGCCCTCCGAAGCGCACTCGAGACGGATTTAAATCCGATCGCTCAAACCGCTTCAGGAGGAGGTCTGGGCCGCTTAACAGACGAAACTGGACAAGTGTAAATGCGTCTGGTTGTTGAAACCACATATGTAAATTGGACTTCTCCCAACAATGCTAAAAATAAACGTGTGAGAGCGTATTATAGCGATGAAGTTATGGCAACACCAACACGCATCGCCGCAGATGAGCAGCTCGAGCATCTATTCATCAAGCCAACGTGCAAACTATCGCAAATCAAAGTGAAAGTAAGTCGCAGACGCTAATCATCTTCATTAAAAGTAAAGAAACAAAATGATCTTACCAGTGCTGCCTCTCTTATTGCGGTCTTTGATTTTGAAATTAGCTGATGATCAATAAAATGCAGCTCATTATTGTTGCTTTCGGTGACGTGAACTCCGTTAAATCTGCATAGCGCGTTGTTTGAAGATCGGATTTATATCTGTTTTGCGAAAACATTTATGTGACCAGGTGTAGGCTAAATAGAATCGTTTTGATAAATCAGATCAGTAAAAAAAACATGAAGTGACCAGGTGTAAACGGCCCCATTATGAGCTGTCTGTCAGCATCTGTATAATTTTCTGTTAATTAATTGCAAATTGTGGCATGTTGCAAAGCAGTCCCATCTCTTGTGTTTTTATGAATGACGTCATCGACTAGTCGACGTCGACTCGACTTTGATGTCATAACAGTCGACTTCAAAAAATCTGAAGTCGTTCAACCCCTACATGGTACACAGGATTTTTAAACGTCTCAGCCTGTTACTTGTTACAGCATACAGTGGGTTAGCTAAAAATTGTAGCACACAAATGTTACAGTTGCTACTCTCATTCACTAATAATTGTGTACAAGTTGCTTTTTGAGATAAATTTCAGCTAGTTTATGTTTTTAACACATTTCTGAGATTTAAAACATAGCGGGATGCAGTGCATTGATCAGTCGTCCATCTGACTCGCCTGTACTTGAAATGCATCTCTAGACCACTTCATGCTGTTCTCTCACTGTTTTCAACATTCTAGTTGAGAAGGAAGACCGTTGATGTTAAAGTAGATCTCGCCCTTGGTTCTGACCTGCATTAACCCACCCACATGGGCCTGAAGTAGGAGGCGTGCTGAGTAAGCATAACCTTCTCTTTCTCTATTGCTCAAAACTTGAGAATAAAACAGTAGCACTCCACAAGAGAGGGAATTGTTTGCACAGCAGTAAGCCACCTTTGTAGATTGCAAGGCTGTCAAACACGGCCTCGTAGTTCATTGTGGCTTCATGTAAGATGACTTGAGGAAAAAAAAATGCAATTCATTTGTACAGTACTGTATATATACATTACACCATCATTCAAAAGTTTGAGATCGGTAAGATTTTTCATGTCTTTAAAAGAAGTCTCAACAAGGCTGCATTTATTCAATCCAAAATACAGTAAAAACTATTATTGTGAAATACTATTGTGTAATGTAATGTAATTTATTCCTGTGATGGCAAAGCTGAATTTTCAGCTTTCAGTGTCTTCAGTCTTCAGTGTCACATGATCCTTCAGAAATCATTCTAATGTACCGGTACTGATTTACTGCCCAAGAAACATTTCTTATTATTATAAATGTTGAAAACAGTTGTGTACCTTTTTTTCAGGATTCTTTGATGAATAAAAAATTCAAAAGAACAGCAAGTACGATTGGAGTAAGTACGATTTTTTTTTTTTTTTTTTTAAGAAATTAATACTTTTATTCAGGAAGGATCCATTAAATTGATTAAAAGTGACAGTGAAGACATTTATAATGTTACAAAAGCTTTCTATTTCAGACACATGCTGTTCTTTTGAAGTTTCTATTCATCAAAGAATCCTGAAAAGAAAATTCTGCTTTCCATCACAGGAATAAATACCTTTTTAAAATATGGAAAAGAGTTATTTGATATTTCACAATATTACTGTTTTTACTGTTTTTTTAATAAAATAAATACAGCCTTGGTGAAACTTCTAAAAAAACATTTGAGAAATCTCACCAATCCCAAACATTTGAAAGTGATATATTTTTTATTTTGTTGAGAATTGTATTATAACTCGGATCTTAAAGCATTCGCAAAACACTTTCCACTTTGAAGTTGTTATTTTTTTAGTTGCTCACAACAATAATATCAATAAAATTTAATAAATAATTGACTTTCTTTATGGCTTCATTAATGTTGTATTTATAAGCTTGTAATTTAGATTAATAATTATTTTTTTCAACCTAACTCTTGTAATGTAAACAATTTTAAGACTTGTATAAGTTAAAGGTGCAAAACGCAAGTCTCTGAGTTTTTGCAGAACTACGCCCCCTCTGGCGACAAGCGAAACTGCAACCAGAGTTGTGCACGCTCATGGACCACACGCATCTTTTATTGGATATGTTTTATGTTTCATGTTGTACTATTCTTCCGAACACAATTCCTAGTTTATGAAACTGTTCACTAACAATGGTAGTAAAACCAATTGTGATTGTACATGTATCTAGCTTACGCTAAAGCATTACACATTTTACGCATCGTCATTTGTTGTCATACATAGATTGGCCGTATCAAACATTAGAGACTGGGCTATATCTTACCGTTTTATCAAGAAAAAAGCCAACTGAGGATCCCGTTTGAGACCAAGAGCAGACCGGAGATCTCTCCATTTGTTGAATGCCTTCCCGAGGTTGACTCTCGTCTTACTCCGACGCCTGTCTGACTCCAATTTGGACCTTTTGGTGGCACTAGACAAAATTTTTCTTTTCTTTACTTTACGTGGAGTTTGCGTTGGGGTTTGGAATGGACTACAACCCGGTCTCTTTGAATCCATCTTCTACCTTTGACGCACGAGTTGTCTTCGCTGATGCTGAGAATGGCGGCGCCGGCGAATACACAAACCTGCGAGACATAGCCTGGTGAGCGTGAACGCGCATGACGTCACGCCCAGTCTCAAATTCGAGCCCGAATCCCTCTTATATATTTTACTGTACAGGATTATAGAGGCAATCTCAGTGCGCAGAGAAGGGCTCATTCAGCCCATCAGGCAGTTCTTTAAGCATGTATAGGATAGAAAAACAGGTATTTTTAACATGAAAAGTTGCGCAGTGCACCTTTAAAGTTATTGACTGGTGAGCTTTTTTTTTTCATGTCAAAATTATTGATTAGATTAATATTCTTTTTTAGATTACATACACAATTTCATGGACTTCCCTTTGCTTTGCCCCAATTTTGGTTATTAAGTCAGAAAAATGCTGATTTTATATTGACTTTCTTAGCTCCAAAAAAGCATCCATTCTGCATGCACTCTCCACTGCTTAACAAAAATCCCCTCACATAAAGTCAAACACATCATACATTTAGACCAACAA